>JAYMTK010000002.1:140000-151192 GCA_036897405.1 Pelargonium myrrhifolium | reverse complement strand
TTGCTTCTTTAAGCTTTCTTACTCATTGTCTTATGCACGAGTAGAGAGACTGAATTTGATTGAGAAACCTTACCGGCTGCAGCCTTTAGCGGAGGGAGGGGCTCTGTAATAGTATTTAAGAATGTAAGTAATGAGTTCACAAAGAAACCCGTACTTCCTTCTTGCTAAAAATCAAGGGCTCCCACTTCTTATTCTTAGATAGAGTTCTTTAAGTACAGAGAAGATAGAAAAAGAAGAATATTATGATAGAGGAGAGTAGAGAGAAGCTAGATAGAGTTGTAGCTAGTGTTGGTAGCTAATGTCTTTGTCTTAGTGTTGTTCATTTCATTACCTTTAGTTTAGTTGTTCTAATTCTTTAAGAGATTGACTCTTGTCTTATTGTGTTGTGTTTATCGTTAGGGAGAGTATAGAAACTTAATAAGAGGTAGAGTGAATCCACCTTACTGGAGTGCATCCGAAGTAATGAATATAGCATTCATTAAGATCATTAAACAAAGACACAACACTAGACTTGACTGCTTTTATTGGTTTTGTTTTCTTTCTCTTCATCTCTCTTCCATCTCTGTCGACTGTTCCCTTAGGTTGTCTCTCAACATTTCATTACCTCATCCGTAATATTACATATTACCTTTGGTGCTTTCTCTTCTTCTAGCGATTGGAAGTATAGTTGTTCAATTAGACCACCGTAAAAAGAAAGAAAGAATAAAACCCAAATTCCTGTTGAAGCCGGGAAATCTATCGAAGCTTAAATTGAGTTCCAGAAGCAAAAGGTTGAGATCGAGTTCCGGAATCAAATAAGGTTGAGAGATTACCCCTGATCGAGAACTCCAAGTTATAGTTACAGTCGAATAAAGGAAAAAGGCTATGAATTGATGCCTAATAACAACGGCTAGCAAACATACAGGTTCCGGTACTGCTTTTGGAACAGCTGTTGAAAGCATTCCAGGTACAAAGATCCGGGTTCCTCCCACTTTGAAAGGTCTTAAAACCTTCTCATTTGTTGAGATTTTAAACTTTGAAATCTTTTTTTAAACTTTTGAAATCCCTTTTTTAAACTTTAAAACTTTATTTAAATCTTTTGAAATCTTTTTAAACCCTTTTAAATCCTTTTCAAACTTTTTAAACGTTTTTTAAATCTTTAAAAATCTTTTTAAAAACTTGAAAGAAAGGGAAAAGGCTATGAATCAATACCCAAGGTTACAAAGGAAGTAAATATTACACGGGGATCTTGCTTTTTGGGTTGCTCTCGATAAATAACATTCTAGGTATAAAGATTAGGGTTCCCGCCACTTTGAAAGGCCTGAAAAGGGTCACTTCCCAAGTTTCGATTTCAATCTTTTTTAAATCTTTTGAAAACTTTTTCTAAAAAAGTGGTAGAACGCGGTGAAATCATCCTTGGTGCACGGGTTCGAATGGGTCTATTTACAGAAGGGAAATCCCCCGATTTCGATCCCAAATTGAAATTTGATAAAAAGTACAAAATTTGATAATTTGTATACCAAAAAGTCGTTGCTTTATCGCTTTGCAATCGCTTATATAACTCTTTTTCTTTGTCCACTTTCTTTTTCTGTGTTTCTAGAAGGGGAGAGCTTGTTTATTTGTTTTGATTGGGATGTTGTTGCTAGCATGGGAGGATGTATAGCTATTGTATTCCCCGACTGTAGCGTAGCGGAGGGAGGGGCTATTCTGGTGTGGTAATAGAGTATCCATGAGCGTACATAGGCCCATAGAGATGCTGTTGTTGCTTTTTATGGAGTTTCTTATTCTTATTCTGTTGCTTCTGTTGTTGGCTTATCTGTATCTGTACTCCTTGGTTAAGACCTATAACTATAAGAGCTAGTAGAGGATCATAGGCTTTGTCGATTGAGATCGGTAAAGCTTTCTTTTAATTAGAAAGTATAAGTAGTATAAGATTATATATTATGTATTATTTCTTATTGTATTGTAGCTAATGTATGTATTGTAGCTAATGCAGCCTAAAGGGGTGTTAGGGGAATTTCCCTTAAACAATATATATGTCTTTGTTTTAGTTGTTCTATTTCTTTAGGTATTGTATTAGTAGTTATTGTATTGGGGGTTTTAGGGGAGGAACACCTAAACATATATAGTTGTTATTTGGGTTTGTATTAGTTGTTTTGTTCTAAGTTATAGTACTCACTGCGTTACGTATTTCTCAATTGGGAGTATATAAACTTAATACGAATAAGAGTAACTCCGTGCTTTTGTTATGCTTCATCTTGCTTCTTATTGTCCTCATTAAACCCAGAAATTCTATTTTAAGCCCTGCTAAATTCATCTTATGGCTCAATCACTTACTTGATAGCCCAACAGCAGAAAGCATTTTAGATGCAAAGATCAGCATTGTTTCATTTGATCCGTAAATGGATTTTCTCTTGAATGGAAGTTGATTGAATGACTGTAATCGAGTGAAAGTAAACTTCCCTTTTGTTTGTTGGTTTCTTATCCACTCCACTCGGTCTAGTGAAATCGCCTTTGTTCTAAGTTTTCTTACTCAGCTATGGGGTTTACCGATTGGGAGTATGTAAACTTAGAGAGAAGAGTATAGCGCTTAGATCGAGGTAAATAATCTATGCTTTACTCTTGTTATGTTGTATTACTCAATGCGTGGTTGGGAGTAAACAAATTGAGATGGATAGGGAGTCAATCCATGTTTTGAATTGCTTAGCCCAATAATTTGTATTTTAAGCCACACTAAAATCATCAAATAGGGAAACAAACAAAACAAACAAACACCTTACGAGCATACCCAACCGACGATAAAAGACATTTTAGATACAAAGATTGGCACTGTTTCATTCGATCTGGATTCTCGGGTTCTTTATCTTGAATTGGATTGAAGGGGTTCGAGCACAAGTAAACTTCCCTATTGTGTGTGCTATTGTGAATAATTTCATTACCTTTGTTTCTGTTCCTTTGTTCTAAGTTTACTCTTGCTCCTGTGCATTTCTCATCAGTTAGGGAGTAAGTGTCTTAGATTGATTGAGATAGTTAGAATTAGGAGAGTCAATCCCTCCCTTGCTATGTTGTTATGCCTGCTTTTGTTATACTTAACTCATATTAAACCCAACATTTTCTGTTTTAAGGCGTGTTAAATTCATCGAATGGGTCCCTTCCTTACTAGATACCCGAGCAGCAGATAAACAACATTCTAGATAATAACTTCGTCATTCGTAAACCAGGTTCTTTGTCCTACAATTGATTGGATGGAATTGAAACTAAAGTTACCCTGCCTTCTTCCAACCTAAAAATAGGTTGCCCTTACTCGTTCTAGTGCAAGTGCAATCAGTTAGCGAGTGTTCCTTCTGTTGTTAGCGTATCTCCAAACATAAATGCTTGCCTTCTTTATCAAGCTAGTTACGAGGAGTCGGTTGAACAACAAGCTCTTGCCTCATGTTTTGTTAGCAGGGGGTTCTTTGTCCTTAATCGAGGTAATGGAAGCGCAAGTAAACTTCCCTGATGAAGCTAAAGCTTCCCTCGGTTTCTTATTCACCAGCTCTAGTGAAATCTGTTGTTCCTTTGTTCTAAGTTGTATTACTCATTGTGCTGCGGGGTTTCCCGATTGGGAGTCTATGAACTTAGATGGGTTAGGATAGTTAGAATAGGAGCTATGTTTATTATTGTTCTTCCGTTCTTAATTAACCAATATTTTGTATTTTATGCCATCCCAATGCACTATACCTTCCTTACAAGCATACCCAACAGAAAAGAAATGAGATTTTAGATAGAAACATTGGCTTTCATTCGATTCATATTCCTAGTTTCTTTGTCCTTAATCGAGGGGTGCGATTGGGGGAAGTTTACTTGCGCTTTTGTTGTTTCTTCCTTTACTCGTTCTAGTGCAACTGTGCAGGAGATTGAGAAGAAGTCCTCCCGATGAGTGTTCCTTCACTTTCTTATTCACTTGCTCTAGTCAATCAGTTAGCGCCTTTGTTTAAAGTAATACGTAAAGGTATTGTAAACACCACCCTACAAGCATACCCAACGGCGGATAAACAGCATTCAGGTAATGAAATTATTCCAATTCGTTTGTAAGTGGGTTTCTTTGTCCGAGTTGAGCGGGGTGGGATAAGTGTGGAGGAGTCACTTCGTTACCCTTTTGGTTAATGTTAATTAACTTTGGTTTCCTATTTGCTTGCTCTAGTGAAATCTGTGCAGGAGGAGAAGATTTGGTTGTTTCTTTACTTGCTCGAGTCAGATGCTTAGATTGATTGAGAGTTAATCCATGTAGAGTAAATCCTCCGAGTTGCAACATCTTATTCTACTCAATCAATTAGAATTTCTGTTTTAAGATTGGCATTGTTTCATTCGATTTTGGTTTCCTATTTCTTTGTTCTAGTCAACCAGCTAGCGAGTGTTCCTTTGGTTTGAAGTCCCCAGTCCTAAACTGACCAAAGGCCTAGAAGAAAGACCCTTTAACCTATCGTAAATATCTTACTAACCACCCTATTCAGGACCCCAACTGAGGAAAAAGGGCATTCTAGATATGAAGATCAGCATTGTTCCTTTTGATTCGAATGGGATAGATGTAATCGAGGTAAGCTTGCGAAATGAATTACATTACCTTTGTTTTCCTACTCACCAGCTCTAGTGCAAGTAAACTTGCCTTATGTTTCTTATCCACTTGGTCTAGTTGTAGGGAGTGGAAAGCAACCTATCGGTTGCCTTACTTTATTCTTATCTCTCTCTTTTTATTGAACCAGCACTTCAAACTAGGGCTCATCAATCAGCGGACTTTGTGGTCTAATTCCTGCGATCCATCGAAACGGCGGGATACAGCTCAAGGTTTTTAACCAGGCTGTTAAGAACACCTTTTGTTTTGATTTGCGGGAAATTCTCGAATTCATAAGCTTTTCTCGCTATACGAAATGGAAAATCCCAATTTCAAAATCGATCTACACAATAGAAAAACATAAAATGAACTTTTCGGTATATATAAAACATAAAAAATCCCAGAATTTAGGTCCGAAAAAGGGGTCTCAAAGGTAAACTTGTTTCTTTTCGCTGTTCAGATTTAGACTACGACAAAAATCCTCAAACGAAATTCCCTTGTATAGCTCCACTCCTTTTTTTCAAAAAGTAGGATCGCCTTATATGTAAAATCAATCAAACCTATTTTCTATTGTAGAGCCGACTTCCAAGTTTTCGAAAAAGTAGGACGCATATACATGCAAAATCAATCAAACCCATTTTCCCTAGGAGAGCTGGCTTCCGGTTTTGGAAAATTATGTTTCATATACAGCAAAAAGAAGAAAATGAATTACTTCTTGAGGCTATGAAATCCGGTGAAATGAAAAGCAACCCTAAAGGGCTGCCATCGCTCGTTTAGATTATCAACTTTGGGAACTGCTATGCTTTATCACAAATCCTAACTCTATAATATAATGTACCCGAGCGCGCGTGTAGGCTTCTTATCTTATCTCTAAAATCTACTGCTTTCTTTGGTTATCTTTCAGATAAGCCTTGTGCTGGACTTAAACAAGAGACTTTCCAATTTATTGTAAACTATAAGCCTGTAAAACCTCATTACCTTTAAACTGAAATCAAAGTTTATAAATAGGAAAAGATTTTCAATACCTTTATTCAAGAACTTTGACTTTATATATGAAATAGAATTCCTGGTTTTGTTAAAGTCTCTTCCCAAGGTGCGAAGTCAAAAGCAAGCTTTGCCCTATATTAAGAGAAAGTTCCCTTTTCTTTTCCCTGTCTTTAATAAAATGAGACCGGACCCCATAAATAGAAATTCCAATAAAGAAAAGGAACCCTATCTTTTCCGTAGCTTTAGACTTGAAATATCCAACTATGTACTTCTAATTGTCCTTATTTACAATACCTTGGCTTTACTTTCAACTAGAACAAGAGTAGAAAAACTCAATTCTCTTTCGCTTTAGAGCTCTCTTATTCCTTTACGGGAAACTCCTCACTTCATGGGATCTGGAAGATAAAGACAACTTCGTTACCACTTCTTGCGAGTGCCTTCTATGAGAGATTAACAAGTACGTATCGATCCACAGGGACACCAACTGCTACAACAGCTTCTTTGTCTTCTGAGCTCAATTTCCTAGGATTTGTTTTTATTTGGATTCTTGTTACTTGAGCTATACCCAGTGGATTCCTTACTTAACTTATATGTATCTGTACTAGAGCGTCACTCTTTTGTTAATTTATAGGAGAAAGAGGTAACGAAGTTAATAAAGTAGATAAAGAAGAATATAGAAGAGAGATAAGGTATCGAAGATGAAGTATAAGTAAAAAAACTTTTTTGAATAAGAACTATAACCAGCTACAGGTAACGAAGTTAACAATAGCTACGTGGTTCCCTCTCTAACATTCTCTATTATACTCTAGACTCTTCTACTCTATAATACCTATAATACATTACTTACTTTCTTTATTTACATCCTATAACAACTAAAAGAAAAGGTATCGAAGATAAGAGTCCAATACAAAACAAGACAGGTATAGCTTCTATAACCTAACTCCTCAAACAAGTAGTCCAATTAAAAACGAGTCCAAGTCAATTTAGAAGTCAGAAGAAGGAACTCGGTCTGGAAGAAGAACTAGGTCTACTAGGGCTGTACATTCATTACTCTATTATACTTATATTACTATTAATTCATTTTCCTTTTTCATCTTCGATACCTTAAACAAAGCTTTCCCGCAAGATAAATCTTGCCTCTTACTCTGATTCTTCTGATTCTTAAACAAGTAGTAAATAATACAAATCCAGGTATCGAAGAGTTGCCTTCTTCCGCGAGAGTCCTAGGAATTTTGTAGTTGTATTATTAGTATACTCTTTTTAGTTGCTTTTTTTGAACGAACAACAAATTCTTCCAACAAGTACTGAATTCAGAGCTGAAATAAGGCAGGCTTGCTTGTTTTATTACTTTTCCAATTATATGTGTCCTACTTTTTTCGGATTTTGGGATGGGCTCTATATACAAATCGGGCTTGAGGACTTTTCCCGTAGGTGAAATTGGAACAAGTCAATAAACAAGTTTACCTTGGAGAGGCGTCAAATTCAAGCCTCTTTTTTCTGAAAAAAGCAGTCCAGTATAGCGAGAAAAGTTCAACCTTAAGCGCTTCTAGAGCTACTGGAAAGAAAAAGCATTTTGATTATATATATATGGAAAACTTCTTTTTTGAACTTCACAAAAAGGAAAGATAAGAAAGAATACTAACGCCTTCTTCATTCCGACTTTGTCGCCTTCTTTAACAAAGTAACTAAAGTGACCTCTTTTCTTAGTGTAAATAAGAAGGTAACCTTGGTTACCGGCTAAGAAGGAATTCGAGCAAAGGTAATGAAATTATTGGCCAATGTCGACAGGTCTAGCCTGCCAAGCTAGTTTGTTCAGTAGCTAGTTTGCAAGCCAAAGAAGAATTTCTATTTATTACGAATAAGAATTGTACTGAAATGGCAAGTTTACTTGTACCTAATATGTATGAAAGGTTGAGCGAAAGAGTAGCTATCAATTCCTAGCAGTCGAAAGGTTGGAAGCTCTGTAAGCCGATTCTTCCAAACCCATCTAATTGAAATAGAATCCATCAACGTGTCGATAGCACTCTCTAGCAGTCGAAGGTAATATGTAATATTTCGGTACTTTAGTAAGATGAAACAAAGGTATATAACATATACTCTGAAGGAACTGAGGAGGAGGTAATGAAATTATGGATCTTTCACAGTTATACTGGACTACTTTTTTCTAAACAAGAGTTAGCTTCCCTTCCTAAAAACGTGTTGAGGACTTTTGCCGAAATATAAATATTACCTTTTTTATTCAAAAACGGGCTCTCAATTAGGACCCTTAAGAGGTAAACTTGTTTATTGACTTGTTCAAAATCCGACTACTGTAAATTCACTAAATCAAAGCGCCCCAGTATAGCTCCACTCCCTTTTTCAAAAAAGTAGGATCGCCTTATATGGAAAAGTAAGAAAAACAACCTTCGGCTCCCTTCTTGAAGCCGGGAAAGAAACAGAATGAAGGGGGTATGCGCGATCCAAAGTCATTTCATTACCTTACTCGTTCTAGTGAAATCGTGCAGGAGATTGCGGGTAAGGAGTCCTCTTATCGTTAGCAGGAGAAGCAAGCTTCCCTTATTTATGTGTTATGTTTTAAGTTCCTAATCTTAATCACAAAGCCTGGGGTCTATAATAAAGATCGATTTAAGGGGTCGTAAGTACAAGGCAGCAGAGCATTCTGAATATGAAGATTAGGTTGATTCCATCCGTAAACAGGATGATTTTACCTTTTCATTGAGGACTTCTTCTTTTGTTACCTATCTTCTGCTCTTATTGTTATTCTTTCTCTTGTTGTTCAACATTTCATTACCTTTTCTTCTTCTTTCTCTCCTGCTTCAATCTTCATTTTCTTAAAGGAGATTTAATGAAAGTGGTTTTTCCTTTTTAAGAATATTAACCTATAAGACCAATAAGACAGGGAACCCAGCATAGTCTCTTTGTACTAAAGTAACACCTTTAGTACTATGAGCTTATCAGCAATAACCTTAGCTAAAGGAGATGTTGCTGCCTGACCGCTATGTTCCCTCTTGTTCCTAAAGTCTAGGTATTGTAAATAGTAATGACTTAGTTTTCAATCTCAACATTTCCTCTTTTTGAAGTTCTCAATCTTCTATCTTTTCTTTGTTCTTATGGGGCTATTCCCTTGCGGCTAGCTGGTGTAGTTATTATATTAGTGAGTTTTTGTTAGTAATGGAAGAATAGACGTATTATATTAATATTCCTGTTTGTCTTCGATTTGTATAGGGGCTTTCTAAGCTCGGACTAAGGAGTTGATCTTTATGTATGCTTTATCACTAGAGTTTAACACATGACCAATCTTTCTTAGATTCTATTAAGGATTTGTTTTATTGAAATAAGTAACTAGCTAAAACTTTACCGGATCTACTCAGCTGTCTTCGACACCTTACCTTGAAATCCAACTTAGAGTTTGCGTCACTCTTCAGGAATTGCAAAGGAAGAAGAACACCTTACTTAATAGACCGCAACTACTTCTACACGTTGTGTACCTAGAGACATGATTCAGTAAAAGCTCATAAAAGGGTTTTCCGCTTGATAGTTCTAAGAATTCAAGCGTTTTCGGTTCTAATAAGCCCCCTGCTCTGCTTCTCGGGGGTACCCCCTTTTTCAGTTTTGGTAGTATAAAGAAGCTAAAACGCGTTTCTAGTAATCCCTACCGCCCTACGCAAAGCTGCAGCTGGGCTATTAGCCCCTATCTCTAAGCAAGCTTACCTAACGATAAAGGTAATGCTTTAGTATTACGGTAACAAAGTCTTATCTAAGAATTTCATTACCTCTCTTTTAATAAAGAAAAGGAGAATAAGAGTAAACAAGAGAAAGCCAAAAGGAATCCCATTAACCAAGTCTCGTTTTTGTAAAGCAGCTCCAGCGGGGGTAAAGCCAGAAGTGAAAGAAACTGAAGTTCCCTTAGGTAAGACTGAAGGCAAGTTTATCTTGGTTGCTTTTAATCTATAAGGTAATGAAATTAACTTCGTTACCTACCTACTTCTAGAAAGTCGTAGATTTCCAGTAAAGATCTAAAATGAATCAATTCTGTAAGTAAGTTCCCGAAAAAGCAAGCGATGCTAGTTAGATAGTCAAAAGCTTAAAAGAGCTCCTAGTATACCCCAAGGTCAATTACTAGACCGCTAAACTAGTGATAGAAAAAGCGCCTATTATAGGCCCCTGTTTCAAATTCTTGACTTACTAAACTTTCCCTTCGATCCGTTAAGTCTGTTCTATCCACCCGACCCAGCTGAGCGGCGGGATTCCAGCTCAAGGTATTTCAACCAAGATAAACTTGCCTTCGATTTGAGGTAATGCTTTTAAGTTATTCACTTTCCCATCTATATGAAATGGAATTTTTTAGAAAAAAGAGGACAAAAAATCCGGGACTTACAGAAGAAAAAGTCATTAATTTGGTTGTTCAGATTTCAGCTATGGTAAAATTCATAAAGTCCATTTTGTTAATAGAGCGAGCTTTTTCTTTTCAAAAAAGGAGTCGGGCCTTATATGCAAAATGAATCAACCCCTTTTTGTTAATAGAAAGGCTTCCAAGTTTTCGAAAAAGTAGGACGCATATAGATGCAAAATGAATAACTTAAAAGTTATACCTTGTGGAGCTTCGATACAGTGAAATTAAGGTGTTCACAACCCTAGAGGGCTGCCATCGCTCGTTTAGATTAGCAACTTTGGGAACTGTATCTTCGATACCAACTCCTTTCTCGACAAAGTCGAGCTATCTTCGATACCTAACCCTATATAGAATGTACCCGCGCGCGCGCGTGTGTGTATCCTTCAACTCTATCTGTTGCTTTCTCAATTTCATTACATCTAAACGATACCTTTTGTTGTTAGGTTGGCTATGTGTAAGGGCTCGGTTACTTAGATCGGAACTTAGACTTCCTCAGAATAGATAGACATATAGTAAGATCTCTAGCTGTTAATCGAACTTCAAACTTCTTGCTTTTTCGGGTCAAAACAGGTGAGCTTTAGCTTAGATACCTGTACGAAAAATCTGTTATTCAAGTCTAAAATTCATGTTTTTTGCAAAAAAAGTGGAATTCTGTTTTTATTGCTTTTTTATCTTAGATTTTTATGCACACTTTGTCTCGTAAAAGCATATGTTTTTTGAATGTTTTTTTTACCACGAAAAAGGGGTGTTTTTGTGTCATTTTTCACAAAAAAATGGATTTTTCGAAAAAGTGAATTTCATTACCTCAAAAAGGTGCATTTCTCTTCTGTAAACGGTCGAAAAAAGGTAGCTATTACATAGCCTTTTTTGTCGAAAAAGCTAATATCCTATATAAAGGCAAGAGCTTGTCTCTTGTCATTTTTCTTTCTCTTTTTTCTTTGTCTTTTTTTCTTGTCTTCTTTTCTGGGACTTGTTTAAGAGCTAAACCTTATTGAGGTAATGAAATTGTTCAAGTAATGAATTTAGAGGCAATGCTTTAGTATTGTTTATTCGCTTATATAGTATGCTCCATTTATCCAAAAGGCAAAAGAGTAGCCGTTAAGAAGGTTTAGTCATTATAGTAATAGGTGAAAGAAAAGGTATTGTAAATGTCAACGATGATTAATCTAACTTATTTTATTGTTACGTCATGAGTCATTTTATACGATGACATGGGTTCAAATCTCTTTCTTCTCCTAAGAA
>JAYMTK010000002.1:0-135000 GCA_036897405.1 Pelargonium myrrhifolium | reverse complement strand
GGGTTGTGGCTCTAAGATAAGGTAACGAATCTTATTTAGGCGTGATCTCACACCCGATTCCACTTGAGATCGATCTGTGACCCCGTCTTGAACCATATGTACTGAGAATACTTGGGAGACATGGTTATAGCTCGCAAACCAACCAACCTAAAGCCAACAATACTAAAGTCAAACCTGGCGGTTGCCTACAACCCGAAAGACTAAAGTCACTACAATTAACCTAAAAATAGGTTACCTCTCCCCATGAACGGGTATCTTACTCACTAAGAGTTGGAGCAAGAGAAGAAGAATGATGCTAGAGTTCTCGCCTATCTTGATCTTCTTAGCGATCAGTCTCCTAGTCTCTTTACTCCTACTGGGACTTCCCTTCCTACTGTCTTCTAATAGCTCAAACTACCCGGAGAAGTTGTCAGCCTACGAATGTGGCTTTGATCCCTTTGGTGATGCAAGAAGTAGATTCGATATTCGATTTTACCTTGTTTCTATCTTATTCATTATCTTTGATCTAGAAGTGACCTTCTTCTTTCCTTGGGCAGTCTCTCTAAAGAATCTCTCTCTCTTTGGCTTTTGGTCTATGATGGTCTTCCTATTCATTTTATTATGTGGTTTTCTTTACGAATGGAAAAGAGGTGCTCTAGATTGGGAATAGTGATTGAGTGCTAAAGTAAACCAAAAAGTTACGAAGTGTTGATAATATTTGACTACTTGGGAAGATAGCCGTATGCGCGGAAGACGTGCTTGTACGGTTAATAGAAAGCCTTGAGGCCTTCTATATTCGAAATATGCATTTTTGGGAGCATTAAGATCTGCAGCTCAAATGGTCTCTTATGAAGTTTCTATAGGACTGATTCTTATTACTGTACTCATTTGTGTGGGTTCCTGTAACTTAAGTGAGATTGTGATGGCGCAAAAACAAATATGGTTCGGGATTCCCCTGTTTCCTGTATTAGTTATGTTCTTTATTTCTTGTCTAGCAGAAACAAACAGAGCTCCTTTTGATCTTCCAGAAGCGGAAGCTGAGTTAGTTGCAGGATATAACGTTGAGTACTCCTCAATGGGATTTGCTCTCTTTTTCTTAAACCTTATAGTGACAATTCTTCTTGTTGTGTAATCAAATCTAATCGATTACCTTGCCTTGTATTGAACTTGGTTAAGAGCAAGACCTTGACTTACTCTGTTCGGAGCTCAACCAATCCTCCTCACCTCCCTTTCTTAGGAGATCTAAACGATACCTGTATTCGTTTTATTGTTAGGAGTTCTTGTCATACTCTCTATAGTCTTTATTAGTTAATAGGTATGATAGTTATAGGCATATAGGAATTGGTATAGATAGTAGTTAGAGTAGCTTTCATTCCAACAATCTGGGTTTTCCAAGTACAGGTATGCTTTAGCTTCACGGATCTTCCTACTTCTATTATAAGTAGTATCTCTTCTATTTCCTTTCTCTCTGCCAGTACTTCTCTAGCTTATCCTACTAAGGAAAAGAGATCTCTTTATGAGATTAAGATACAAATAAGAGTGGGTATAGGTATCAAAAAGATTCTGCTGCTAAGAAAGTTATCCGTATATTTCTGAGAGGAGGTGCCGATAGTATTAAGAAGGGCAAGGTATGAGGATTAATAGTAACAAAGAGAGTCAGTAAGAAGTTTTGCGGGATAAGAACCCTTTTATTTTCTCTGCATTCTGGTTAAGGAGCCTAAAGAACAGAAGCTAAAGAAAAAAGGGGGTATGGTCTTCTCCCCATTCCTTAGCTATTAAGATCAAACTCCTAAACAAGTTAAACTTTAGGGGAGTTGCTTTTCCCTGCCTTCTTTTTTTAGTATCCCGGTAAAATAGAGAAATACAAGTACAAACATAAGGAATTTTATAAGAAATTGAATGTAAAGCGCTTCAAATGGTTTCTTAAAAGGCAGCTGAACTCGTTAGTGAGAAAGGCGATTTCTGGGTAAAATAACTTTGACATTGTTTGCTTTAGTCTTTTTTGAAAGTCTTTAATTAAGGAGCGGTTAGTCTTACGTTCTTCCACTCAAGTTTTTTGATTATACAGGATAAAAGGGGTTATTTGAACCTATGGTTCTCAGTCGAGGAAACTTTTGTCGTACCCGCGGTAAAAAGGCAACCCTTACGTAAATAATAAAAAGCGCTTTCTTTAGGTCCGGTTCTTGAATAAGGCAAAAAAAATAGCAAATAGATAAGAGAACTCTACCGCTTCAGATGTAGGGTTAAGTTTACTAGTACTAGCCTAAGCTCAAGGCTACAGTAATAAAAACCTGTTAATCATACTCACTTCCTTAGCTAAGCTCGATCTTTTATAGATCCAACAGGAGTTGTAAGAATTGTAGAAAATTACATTATAGGAGTTTCTATTACTACAAAATTGGGTACTTGAATGGGATCTTTACTCTTTTAGAATTGTATTATCCTTAATTTTGTGTTCGAAAGAGTACTTGCTTGTGATAACCTAAAACCCTGATTCCTTTTTCTAGTCGGGAGGTTAAAATTCATAAGGGATGGTTAGTGAGTTACTAAAAAAGACATCCCAAAGTACTTGTGTGTAAACCTGTAGAATGTAAAGAGTTGTTTATCTCCCAAAGCTTTAATACTAAGCGACTCGAATTTCGGTAAAAGGGTATCTTATAAATACCTAAAGAGCAAAAAAGTGCTACAAATTAGAATATATCTCCTTACTTAATAAACTAGAACCCCCAGGAAACCCATTATTTATAAGGACGTGTTTTAATATAACTCCGTATCTGCGTAATTTTGTTTTTAATGCTTAATTCTTTAACTCACCTAAAAACTATAAGTATCTCCAATAAGCGAGGTCCTTTACTATAGAGAAGTCCCTCTTGGGAAAGTCAATTCTAAAGATTTCAACCCAACTGTAGAAAATAGCTAGCTTGAGTCATAGGTCGTCCTTCTAAGATCTTAGGTTTCCTTGTGTTGAAGAACCCCTTTATTGGAAATATAGGAAAAATCCGGCTTATAATATTAAATAAGTCTATTTTGATGTTCCTCATTTATCGGCATCCAGTTAACTTTCTATAAGTAGAAAAGGTATTGTGGAATTTTTACACTATAAAACGAAGGAATTCTGAGACTCATGAGTACATGCCTGCGTAATACATTTAATAGAACTCCCCTGGTTATATTCGCTTAAAAATGAAAAGAGCCCTCTTTCTCTTTCACGAGGTCGTAACTGCTAAATAGGGGGCTCCCGTAGGTAAGTAGGTAAAATAAGAAGGGCTTCTCTGGTAGGTATTAGTAGAAAAACACGTTATGAACTGCTTTTTGAATTTATTTCCGTGAGAACACGAGACTTTAAGATAAATATTACATTGATTTGGTAGACCCTATAACACAAAAATTCTGTACCCCGGCAAACCCTTGAGATTGCGCTTTTTAATAAGCCTTATCTAGAGAATAGGTATCTAGCAGCCGCAGTTAAGAAGTAAATAACCAAAGTAGAATTCTCTAAGAGGAATTGAGGAGCTTGAAAAGTTAGTGATATCTATATATAGATATAAGAACTAAACGGAAAATTCTCGTTTGAAGAGTGCCCATCCACTTAAGAAATGAGTCATCTTGTTTTATTTTAGAGGTACTTTATTTACTTATCAGGACCCCTGCTATACCGTATTTAATTCCCACTTTCTCTCTATTATCGCTTTTTGACGGTTCCATACAGGAAATACTCTTTATTAGATTATAAGTAGACACGCAAGTACAACACCCTATAGAACACAAAGAACTACAAAAAAGGTTTAGCTAGATTATCTTAATCTTAAAAAAGGGGGTTCGTTGTATTGGTAATATAAGATTTGTCATAATCCTTTTTAGAGACATGGTCCTTCTTTTTCTTAATCAAGGTAGAGGCAGCTTTCTCTTAAAGCGATTCCTTATTTTTATGGTTCAAATAGCACTCGGACCAATAAAATTACTTATACTTAAAATTGCGAAGCCTTATGCTCCTCAAAAACTTATTAATAATAGAGTATAATATTATAAAGTACCGGAGTCTGGAGCATTTTATCTAAAGAAACAGACTTAGAATAAAGCCCCTTTTTGTTATATAACAAGAGCACCCCCCGCTTAAACACGAATAAAAGGGGATATAGAAAAGGAAATCCCTTAGGTAGGTGGAGCTAAAGAGTCCCTAAAATTTAATAGGTGAAATAAACTCCTTTTAATTTAATAAAGACTTTGAAAGGGTATTATATAAATCAAGCCCAGAATATCCGCAATCTGTTTGGTTAAAAATAAGGGTCAAATCCCACATGCCCCAGTATGGGTCTCCCTATTTAGGACCTGCTATTAGAGTATGCCACGATTATATATCCAAAATTTAGCACTCATCTTTCTATTCCGGACTCAATTTTTACTTTTAGAAAACCAATAGCTTAAGAATTCTCCTATCAAAAAAAGTTAACGGTTAGTCGAGTAGCGAGTACGTGCCCTCAATTAAAATAATATACCCGGGTTCCAACAAGTTAAACGCAGCTTAAATACTTTAAAAAGAGGTCAATTTACTTTCTATAGAACGAGTATTTAGAGGTTTCATCTAATCAACTAAGTAACCCGCGAATGAAAAGACTTCCTTATAATACACCTACTAGATTCTATTCCCATTGTGTTTTTATTTCCTGAGTCTTTTTACTACTACAGTTTTACTAAAGAAGTTAGATCCCTGGGTTCCTACTAAAAGGAAGCTTCCAATCCCAACAAATAAGAGCGGGCACTGCTTAAAGTAGTATAGTAAAAATATAACCCAAACACGAGTCTTTTGCGCACAGTTTCACAAGAAATTGGGATTAGAGTATTAAAATTTTGACTTGGCTGTTCTCTATCTCTACGGGAGTTTTTCCACTAAAAATTTTTTGAGTTGCGGTAATTGTCGACCTGTAAGTATGCAATCCTAGTGAACTTTTTTGAACCCGCGTACCCTAAAAAATTCTCTTTTTCCTATTCTCGTAGGAATACCTTGGCCCAGAATACTAAGTGCAATTTAGACCTACCCGCATCAAAATGGACGTTACTTCATTACTAAAAGGAGGTTCTAACAAATTAAGTAAAAAAAGATAAAGAAAGACTTGGACACCCGTAATCTCAAAGGATACCATGACTTAAGAAGAATCCTTTAAAGTTCAAGGTCCCTATACTATAATACGAATCCTAAAAAGTCTACACCTAAACAGGGAATCCCTGAATTTCTCAAGGAAAACTTAGACTTTACAATTTTCTTGTAAGCTCCTCTAATAAATCCACTTTGCGAGGGTCCGTATTTAGACGTTGTACACATAACAGGATAGCCCTTTGGTTGGATAGTAAATCCTTGTGGAGAATATATTAAGATTAAGATGTGACACCTTTCTGTTTAGTTAAACTAAGCTAAATTCAAGGGTTAGTGGAAAGAGCCTCCTCTAGTAGGGTTTCTTTATAGTAGTTATTCTTTAGGAGCACATGTTATTTGAGTCTATGCTTTTTCTTACACAGAAAATTTCCTATGTAAAATTTTTCACGAGGATAAAGAAGCTTAGGGAAGCTTGAATATAGCAAAATTTCCATAACGTAGGAGCTCTGCTCCAGCAGGAAGTTCTTTTTACATACAGTATATGTAACCTAGTGTTCCTTCTTCCTAACTTTCTGTTGTCAATAAAGAGAAAGAGGCCGCACGCAATATTAATATAGTCAAATCCGTGAAATTTGTAAAAAAAAAATACAATGGACGCGTTGTATCGGGCTAAAATAGCCATACAAAAGGATTTCCAATCCCGGTCGATTTTAACACATATCCATAATAAATAGAGAGTTTTTAGGCTTAACCTTAGAATTTTACAAGTCATAAGGAGTTCTTTCAAGAAAACGGATCCCGATCGAATAAGAGGATGCAGCTGTCGAATAAAAAATACTTAAAGGCCCTTAATTTTGTATAGAAGGGGTTCTCTCTAAGGCTTTATTAACTTTAGAGGGTAAATATACAAATTTTCCCTCGTACAAGATCTTAGGTATCCGCCTTTGGTGGAGAACAGGACAAAAAACGCACCCTTTAACTCTTGACTTCTATTCCAATCCAAGCGTGAAAGCAAGGATAACTAGGGAGCTTATAGCAGGAAAAAAATATTGAGAGACTTTTCTACTCCGGAAGCGGGTACGTATGTTTTGTAAGATAACAGGAATTTCTATTTTTTTAGCCAAGCTATATAAAGAGAAAAAACCCTTACTTATTAAAATCCGTGGAATAAAAGGCCTTCTTGTGTATTACAAATAGGATCCTATCACAGCATATGGATATTTTGTTAGAACGAAACCCTTGTGTCTTATGAGTATAAATAGAATATTATTATCTTTCGTGAATAAATAAAAAAGGGAGAGGAGTTCTTTTTCTATTCACCACTTACAAATACAAAAGGGTATTCTAATAAGTTAGGGGTCTCTCCAATATATTTTTCATAATAAAACTTGTGTTACGCAGCTATCTAGTATAGGACATCTTAATATATATAAAGGAAACTTTTCAGTCCTTTGCTCTAACCGGCTGGACCCAAATTCGACTCTATATTATGGGAGTTTCCCTAGTTCTCTAACTTATAAACCTCCCCGGTACATTCTTTATACATGATGTTTCATTATTCATTGTACTTTGGTAAGAGGAATACGGGGTTGAGTACTTTATAAAAAGAAAACTCAGTTAAGTCGTTTAAGCGTGTCTAGCTTAACTCTAAGAAAGACTGGACTGGGTGGTAGAATAATTCTAGACGGAGCACCTATTAGAAAATTCTTTCTCTTTGGACTCTATTTCAGGCATTCCTAGAACAAAAGCTTTTAGGGTTTCCCAAAGGGATTTGCGCTTTAAATAAAGTTATAATGTTAGTCCTCACTAGATAGTAAAGTGCGGATATAATATAGTTGAATCAAAGATGCAGCTTCGAGCGCAAAGCTTATTCACATATCAAATACTTAATAATATCATTTAAGAAAAAGGTTTTAACTGGTGTCTTCCGAAATACTGTGTCTTAAAATAAAGACGTCCCATAGCAGGAACGTTTAATTAAAAGTATACGAGAGGGCCTTTTATTATACTAGTAGGTCCCTTGGAATAGCCTAACAAACCTATGTCGGTTGATATCCTTTAGTTTAGTTATATAGTGTATCTCCCTCTTATATAGTCAAGATGCGCTCACCATAGAACTTAGGTATAGCGAGGATTCCCCTTTTGGTAGATTGAAAGCATTAATTTTATAAAAGAAGCTATAGCTAGACGAGCCAAGGTTATGTGGTTCTCCTACGTTTACTTGGAATAAAAATGCGAATTCAGCCGTATTTCAGAGGCTTTACATTATACAAGGACCCCTTGAAACCTAGAATTCGGATATTTAGTTACCGCGGGTATTCCATAGGAGCGCACAGTAGGTTTTTTCTAATTTTGTTTACTAAGCACATCCATTAAATTACTCTTGTACGTATTACAAGACTCAGGTAAGGTATAGTTATTTCAAAATCACAAAAAGTTTTTAGTATGTAAAAGGGTTCCCTTTCAAGATTCCGTATTCTTTGTAATTATAGCGCATGACGTTATGAGGCTTAGTCCTAGATTGCTAGTTAAATAAGAAAGGAAAGTATGACATCGATACCTTACCTTTTGATTCCCAGTGTTATAGGGTTTTAAAAAAAGCGCCTGCCATATGCATGTACTTAAAATTACGGGCGGGATATCTGAAAAAAAACAAGTAGCTGTAAACTTGTAGCTTTTCCTCAATTCAGCATTATATGCTAGGGTCTTTTTTACTTGTAAATGTATAGAAAGCGGATCGTATGAAGGATAGAATTCTTGATCTATAGGTCCCCTAAATTTAAGTAGACAACCCCTTTTGAGTATTCTGTTTTTACTCCAAAAAACGAAAGAAATAAGTATGCTTTGTAGGTCCATTTCTATTAATTTATTCTCTTTAGTTTTCTCTCTTGGGCTTCGCTTCCTTGATTCCAAAAGAAACCTTGTACGTATGAAGTACTTTTTTTTCTGATCCATTATTTATTATTGTATGCTAATGTTATAAGGATCCCTATTTAAAAGGAATTTGAGGATAATTCTCAGTAGGATATTGGAAAAAACGTTACTACGCACATTGGCATTGGAAAGACTTTTATTTTGAAACAAATTACAAAACCTAGAAAGTTCAAAAATACTTCAAGAGCTTACCCCGATAACGATAAGTTAAGTAAGGAGACTCGGGTACAAAATAGAAATTCCTGCGGTGAATTTTGTACTAAGAATGCTCTTTACTGGATTACTATAATAGCTCTTTAAAAAGGGGCTGGGTTGGAAAAGTCTTTTTTACCCCTATAATAACGAGTCTACGTCCCTTTCTAGATTTCATGGTGAAGTACTCTTCCTATAAGGAGTTCAGACACTTCTTTTGTCGTATAACTTTATAGAACAAGCGATTTCTCTCGGGTTCCCCTTAAGGTATAATAAGGGAACTTCTTAGTTTTATTACAAGAAAGTTTGAACAATAAGAGTAAGAGAAAGGGAGTAAACCAAAAGTTTTAGCTAAGGAAGAATATGTTATTAATGCTATAGACACTCAAAAAAATTTTAAGTACTTTATTATTTAAAGGGTTTATTTCCACCCAGTCCGCTACGAAATTCAAAGAAATACTCTAGAACTTATAAAATCTCAATTCTTGAATAATAGTACAAAAAGTGCCGGCAAGGAATTTGCATTTCCTGCAGCTAATGGATCTAATTTATATATATACGCGTTTAAACCTTTTTCTTTTATCCAACACAGGGTCTTTTATTTTCTGCGGAAATCCGGAATCTTCTATTCTAAGTGGCCCCGAGGGGTACCGCTTTTTTAAGCAACAGACTCCCCGTCTGAGTCTGAAGAAAACTATTTCAAGATATTCTAAAAACTCTTGGATCCTTGCACTCATAAGAGTTAAAATCAGACTCGATCGAGCAACTAAACGGAGGCGCTTAAAGTCCTTTATAGACTATGCTCTGCTTAAGCCTTTAGTTAGTTGTGTTACTTTATTACTCAATAGGTTTTTCTGTAACAATATCTTTTCCTAGTTCAGCCCCTATTATTTCATACTGAGGTGACTTTACCTCTATAGTTGCTGGTTTATAAGTTATAAGGGGGAATAAAGTATGCCTATCTTCTCTTCCGTTACACAAAAGTACCCTTTTAATAAGTCATTAATAGAAGAAAGAAGTAAGGCCTCAAAATCATATGCATAACAAAAAAGGGACCTCTAATCAAATGAGTTGAATATTTTAGAATGTTCCATCGAGAGTGCACAAGACAAGGAAACCTTTTATTTTATTTAATAGTGATGTACGATACTGAACTATACGACTAAGTTCTCCTTTTAAGCTCCTAAGGCATCCCTTTAGATTTAGCTGTCATTTGACTCAAAAATTTAGGTATATACAGGGAGTCTAGAAGTAAAAGGCACCTGACTGATAAGCTTTTTGAGCATAAAGGATATCCCTTTGGAATCCCCAATATCTATAAACCCCTGCTTAGTTATGAAATAAATCATCGGCTAGTTGAGTTATTAGTGCTCCTATTAATGTACTTAATTACTACGTCAGAAAAAAGCCTTTACGTAGCCCATATGGGGAGTTAATACCCTTGTGTGTATGCTTTTTTTTTTCTAAAATTTCCGGATTGACTACAGAATGTTCATAATTCTTTAAAGAAACCCGTGTTATAAGGAGTCTCTTATACTTATCCGGGACTCTTAAGAGCCTCCTAGATTTTACTGATTAAAAAAGCTTTTAAAACTAAGGACTATCAAAAATCCTGAACCTCGCCTCAATATTGCGAACATAAACTTCAGTCTTAATTAAGAATTTCATACATAAAGAAAGCAGGGAACTAACACTAAGGCTTATAACATCATATATTTATTAACTTTTCCTATCAGGGAAACCTGTTTCTGTTACTAATAAGGAATCGCAGAAGTTTCTTTATTGTCTTAAAACATAACAGAATTTCGTATAAGCTAAAGAAATCCCTCCTATTATGAATTCCTTGCTATAGCTACAAGGTCCCCCTTATTTTTGAAAAAGACTTTTTTCTTTTTTAACTATATTATAATTATCTTCATTTAGGTTTCTCTAATCAACTCGGGTAACTAAACAGGTATCTGGGTCCTTTTAAGCTCTAACTTCTGGGTATTTGAAAAGCCCCCTCTCGACTGTATCTCGTAAATTTACTATATATATGACTTAATACGTTCCAAATTAGTACTTAAAAATCCGCAATAAACCCTCTATCCTATAAAAAAGGCAGCAATGTCTGCATCAAGCATCAATGGCAGCCCTTGGGTTGTACTCGACCACATTCATCCCATCCAATCAATTGTACTAGAGCGGGTTAAAGGAAGAAACTAAAAGAAGATACCTTGATGAGAAAAACCCCGCTTGCCCTAGTTCTACACCATCCCTTAGCTATTCCCTCGAAAGACTTTTCTATAGACGAATTTTATACTCTACTACTAAAGAGAAACTGTTTTGATCCTCGACATTAAAAGCGTTTTTAGGAATGCTACTGTTTAGGCTGATTTTTACATCTAATCTCACAAAGACGTCCCTGCGAGATCCCGGTATCCGAGTTAAATTAAAGTTAAATTGCTGTAGAAAAGGAAACACTAATACCTAGAAATAAAGGCCCCTTGCTTAGGAGCTTCTCTTCCATTGGCTAAGGAAAATGCCGGAAAGTTTAGGAGGTTCTATCGACTCCGATCATTTTGAAACTAACGCCTCCTGGAATTAATTTGCGGAATATGCATGGATTTTTTACTTTGTTTACTGCTGTAATTGTAATTGAAACTCTTGATTTTATATATCCCTAAAAAAATGATAACCAAAATGACTAATGAGTTTAGGGACTCTGTAAGCATTAAAGTAAATATATACTAAAATTTTTCTTTAATAACCTGGGAAGTATTTCCACGAGTACGCTCTTAAACGGCAGCTCTTTTCCTTTTCGTTTGTGAAATCTCTTAAAAAAGAATTGTAACTTTACCTAATTGAACAAAGGTAAATAGGATACACTTCATCCTCTTTTTTCAGGTAGTCTCTTTTTAGCTTATTAACTAGAATCTAAGGAATAGGAAAACTTATTAGATAGAATACCTGGATATACACTATAATGGATCTCCTAACTCTTTATAATATAAAGGGGGTCTCCTTTTGCTAACTCCTAGAATCCAGAATATAGACTCCAGAGTAATAGTAGACAACAAATTCGGAGTTTGACAGTCTTCTTACTTATTTAGTTAGTAGCAGGGAAAGCGGAGGAAAGTACTAACACTATAGTCGGATTTGTTATTCCTAAAATTTCAGTTTAAGTTAAGGCGGTAGCTCTAAAGCATCTTATTTGTTCCTCCTATTTTAGGTTTTCCATGTAGGATAATTTGCGGAGGTAACGAAGTTAAGATAAAAGTGTTAGGATAGGTTATGAAGAGTAACAAAGCGGGGCTCTCGGGAGAATTGGGAAGGTACAGACAAAGAGTCTAGTAAAAGAAACCAAAGGTATTTTGAAAGTGGAATTAAAAAGCTGAAAGAAGAGCCTACTAGTACGAAAAGCAAGGTATTGCTAAATAAGTGTAGTACAGAGTCTAGCTGCTCTAGCTAAGCAAGCCGGTATAGGTCTGGATAAGAAAGCCTATCAAGGCAACGAAGTTGTAGAGGAAGTAACCCAAGGAGCCAAAAGTGGTCTCATTTCTGCCCCAAAAGCGTGCTTTTTTGGTCTCCTTCAACTGCAAAAATTTATATTGGCCCAAGCCCCCTTTTAAAGCTAACTCGGGCAATTCCTTTATTAGAAAACAATGAAACGAGAATTTTTCTCGATTTCGAAGTGTGCTCAAAAGGTTGAGTCCATACGATACCTATGGCATAAGAGAAAAGAAGTCAAAAAGGGGCTTAGCCTGTATCACTTCTGGTGTCCTTAAAAAAACAAGGCATGGACTAGCAAGAGTAAGGCTTTCGAGACTAATAAAACAGGGGGTACAGGGTCTTACAAAGCAGGTATGAAAGCAGCAAGGAAGTAATGACTTAAAGTGAAGAAGTCTACTTGAAAGGCTGTTTTCTTGCTATTGGTTAAAAAGCGAGACTTTTCAAAAAGCTACTGGAATTACTTCGGTTGACTCCTATATAATTAAGAAGTTACATATACATATTTGAACTAGGGGTTTTCCTCTTTTTGTAAAAAGCCTCCTTTCAGAAGTTCGGGAATTAAACAGAAATCTATAGGTTTTCTTTTTCGAGTAAGTCATAATTTTATTATCCATAACATACCTTGCACTTCAGCGTACCTAGACCTGGATATATTTACTAATAACCCGGCGCTTTTAACCAAGTACCTAAAAAAAGAAAACCCAGTATTCGTTTAAAAAGGAAAACTCCTCTATAAAAGAGAAAGTAGGAATGCCGCTTTGTAGTTAGGAGAACCCAAAAATACCTTGCTTTTTATTTAATTGCTCTGAAAAATTACGGCAATTTATTAATATCGCTTTTTCGGGGGAAGTAAGTTGAATTTAGAAGAGGGCAAAACCCTTCCTTAACCATAAAAAAGAGCTTCTTAGTTAACCTCGGTCTCAGGGCACTCAAGAGCTTTTACTTATTGAAATTCTAAATACAAATATGTGTTATCTTATAAGTAACCCTTTTTGTGAGGGCAAGGAGAGTGATAGATCTACCTTGATGAAAGATCCAGAGTTTTTTGGAAGCGGTGTTCAGGATTCAATCAACTTGCTAAAATTTTTACTCTGAATCCTACTTGGATTTACTTATTCCTATGTTACCCTAGACTTTTTACTACAAATTAGTCCTATTTTTCGTAGGTAATCTCATGTTGTTACATCCAAGGGATAAAAGTTTATTTGCGGAGTCCCTACTTTATTTAAACCACCCGGACCCGTCTTGACTTGAGAAAGATAGGGTTTCTGAATTCCCACAGTATACCTTAATTATCAGATACTTAAAATGCAGTATTACCCTCTATAAGGAGATATGTAGATATATAAAGAAAAGGGAAAGCTTTACGCTATTCCAAGAAGTAAGAAACCCGGGATCCCCTTATTAAATTAAATGAAAAGCACCTAACCTAACACTCTTAGTCTTATCTCAGCCTGGAGACCCGAGAAACACTTGTTCGAGTGATAGCTTTAACATATAAGGGTTTCCTTAATTTAAGTTACAAACTCCTGTATAACAATTCCTCATTCGTGATTTAGTTATTTCACATATTATCTTTCTATAAAAAGCTACTCTCGATAAGCTTAAGCAAAAACCAAGATTGCGAGTATACTCTTTAACTTACTGCATACACAAATTAAGCAATAGGATTCCCTGCAAATGTTAAAAGCGGCTCTCCAAAAGTCCTATAATAGTAACTCTTTATCTAAAAAAAATTTTAATAAATTTCTAAGCCGGAAGTCAACACCGGGAGTATAGAGAGCTTTCATCAACCATATATTAATTAGACTACTGTAACTCCTTGCATTGTATTCGATTTTCCCGGTCCAAGTAATCCAGAAAATACATTTTATTTTTCAGGAACTCCTTGAAAAAGGACCTTATAGGCAGAAACCCTTTATATATAGAATAAAAATTTAAATATTACGTCTTTCTAGTTAACTTTAGTGTATTAAACTCGTGGGTAAGCCGACATATTTAGATCGCAGTTTTTGTATTATTAGTAAGCTTTTTAAGGGACTCCCGGGAATTTTACGTGTTAATACGAAGCTTCCTTGTTCCGACACGTGTTGGTTCAAACGACGAGCACCTTAAAACAAGGCATCCTTTTTAAGCAAATAAAGGACTATCAGGCCTTTTTAGAATCTTAGTATCTAATTCTCACCAGACAAAGAACTTTCTAATTTCCTCATACTCTCCGGAAATCCAGGATTTTTTAAGCTAAAGATTGCGGGGGTAGTCCTTTTTAGTTGACTACTACGATCGCATTTACATTCGACAAAGCAGAGTGTAATGGAAGAGGCATGCACAAGTTCGAATCGCCTTTTCAAAGGCAGTGACAGTTGAATTCCATTAAGTTCGTTGTACAGGAATTTGAAAAGGGAATTTTTGGATACTTTTTAGAATATGAGTTGGTTCATTATTCTTATCTTCACAAAACATATGGATACGCTTACTTCTCTTATTTTATTCCTTAACTTAAGGAAATTAAGGCTACTTTGTTGGACTTGAACCCGCTGGGTGTTAAATTGACTTTTGAAATCTTAGTACTCAGTATCTTGAGTTTTTATTCTAACCGCAGGGATTCTTTAAAGTATTATAGACAAAGGGTTTAAGAACGCTTTTTACTCATTGTAAGTTTTGGGAATACTTCTTAAAATTAGACGTGTCAGGATTTTCTATAAGGTGCTTTGCTATCCAGAGAAGCCTCTAAGTCTGTGAGTTCGAAAAGCTTTTCTAAATTTATAGGATAACTAACATTGGATTTCAAGATTAGGAGCCTAGTGCTTATCTTAATGGTGGGAGTCCGCATAATTAACAGGAACTTCTTGAGCTTTATTTAATTTACCGCCCCTAACCCACGAGTTTTTGTGGAATCCCATATGTAATATTGCTTTGTCCTGCGTATATAGAAAAAGGGTGTAATTTATTGGTATTTGCTAGTTAAACCGAAAGCGCTTAATTTAATTATTAATTATAGAAAAGGAACCTTTATACTTAGCTCTTAAAAAGCAGAATTTTCATAGTTACAGGTAATATAGACTAATCTTTCTGTTACTTCTCGAGATCCCTAGCCCCATTAAATAGACGAGAATGCAAGTAGAATCAAAAAAAAACTAAAAAAGGCGATCTCTGGCTGAATGTAACTTAAAGGCAAATCGGATGCTTTTAATCGTTGGGCCGAAAATACGGAGTAGTCTTTTTAATAAGAGTTACTCCTTTTAAAATCACAAGGTGTCGTCTAAGGAAACCCATGAAACAGAAATGCCTTGGATATCAAATATCTTAAACAAAATAGCTCAATATCTATCTGAAAGTAAATTTCTCCCAATTCAGAGTTAGAGTAAGCGCATAGTTTTTTGTAAAGAGCAGGTCAGCCCTATATTAAAAACTTTAACGGGTACTCTAAGAGATTCCCTTTTGTTTGTAGAGTGAAAAATAAGTTAAGGTATATATTATGTTATCCCTTAGCAAGCCTATTATCAATAGAAAACCAAGGATACAAAGAACCTAGTAGTTGTTCCCTTTGTTATAAGAAACTCCCGTTAGACCTAATCAAGTTTCGACAGGGAATATCTAAATTAAACCCTAATTCCAAAAATGAAGTCAGTTCTCATTAAGAATATAAGAGACTTGGTAGTGTTATAAAGGCATTTGAGAAAAGTAAGCATTCTATGTACGATAGTCTAAGGTTTGTTATAAGTAATAGATTGGGGACCTAAATTTAGACAAATAAAGAATTTTCTTTTGATACCGACTACAGTGTATGTTAGATTTGCTATTCCAGACCCCCATTTTTGTGTAATTTCCTCCGTGTAAGCTAGCTTATAGAAATTCCCCGAAGTTCTCGGGCACTTTGGAAATATATATTCTATCAAAAAAAGGAATTTAAGGGGTGTCAAAAAGACTGGGAAGTATAGAAACTTTATGTCTTTTAGGGGCAATCTTTTTCAAATTTTCCTGCGTACTCTTCTACGGGGTCAAGAGATTTTCGACAAATATCTATCTAAGGCCTGGGTTTTGCCTCCATAGGAAAGAAAAACTGCGGTAACCGAATAAGAGCCTTTTTTAGAAATTTACTTCGTAGGAGCTTAGGGCACTTAAAATCCAAGGGGGTGCTCTAGTTATAACTCCTAGAAAAATAAATATATTTTAAGGGTCGTGCTTTATATAGGTAGTATATGGACGGAACTCGCATCTTGTAATTAAAAGTTTATAGGAGTAGAATTTTAATTTATGAAATTAGTTTTTTCTTCTTTTCGAAATGCAAATTAGCTCTTAAGATTCATAGTTTCTTTGTTTTGATACTTTTCCAGTTTATTAAACTGGAGTATCCATAGCTTTTTCTCTGGGCCTGAAGTTATAGAGTTTTTTTGTTCCCATTAGAAAGGCTTTGGATTAAGTACTATAACCAGCCAATGCAACATCTGTACTTTCCCGCCGCCGCATAGATAGAGTACTCTATAAATTAAATTTAAAAGAGCTTTAAATAAAAACCTTAAGTAAAAAAAAAAATAATAAAAATCTTATACAATAGAGGAATAAATAAAGAAGCTGCGGGAGAAAGTTGTTACTATACCTATTTTAGTTATACTTACTTTTTTAGTGTATTATGTATGGCTATTCAATATTAAATTCTTAGTGCTGGGATCTAAATATTGTTACTTAGTTTTCTCCTACAAAGTACTTCTTTTTTTTTCTATCCTAGAGAAGAAACTAGAGCATTTCTACTCTCCCATAATATCCTAATAATAATGCTTTTACTAATTATTGAAGAGGAAAAACGAATCTCTAAACGATATCAAAATCAGGCATAATACTAAACAAACTTCTTATTCAATATAATGCTATTCCTAGATTAAAAATAGCATTTTTTAGCTATAAGAAGTCTGGGATCCCCCTAAGGCTTTGCTTGCTCGAAGAAAGAAAACTGGATTCTTTTTGCAAATTCTATCCTTGTTTATCTTTGTTACATATCCGGGGGGATACCGCAATGACATAGATAGACAACCCCTCCCCCTTTGATCTTCTTACAAAACTAAAAATATAAGAAAAGGACCCCTTTTTCAGGGTGTATAGCTCAGTTGGTAGAGCTTTGTACTTTCTCTTATTGTATTGTCCACATATACAAGGCAGAAAGTACATATATGCATCGGTGGTTATATAGCTACTACAAGTTTTTACTACGGAATGATACCTTAGTGGGCTGTTTAAGAGTAACTTGCTCGCATGTTGGGAGTGTCGGGTATGGATCTCACAATATCTATTAGCAATTCGGGTAGTAATTTCTGAAATTCAAAAATTTAGATATACGTGCGTAAAAAACAGGAGAGATAGTAACAGTAAATTATATTGTATATCTTTTTCTTAGTTTTATAGTCTTGAGATTTGGATTGCTTGTTTAGTTGAGTGCATGTCTAGTTGGATAGGAAGTTACTATATGTGTTAACCAATTATATTTATGAGTGCTTAAGAGTTACACTAAAATCAAGCCACTAGCTGTAGGTATAGATTCCTAATTCACCGCCCAAAGAAATCCGTGAGGTATCCGGAATAAAATGAATACCTGACTTCTTAGGTTTCTTATCCATAACAATTTGTATTTTAAGCCCTCCAGGATCCCTACCTGCAAGCTTAGTTTACCTATTGCAAAGGAACTCCTTAATTATGAAATTTTTGTAAAAATAAGTTGAAAATTCAGAACAAGACAAAAAGGGTTGCCCTCTAGAGAAAAAGGGGAGGTACACTTCAAGAGATCCACCTTCCCGAGATTGAAAATATTTCTCCTAAAATCAAGGTACTTATTATTAAACTAAATTTTACAAAGCAAAAGCTTGTTCTATTTTTTACTATACTCTAAGAGCCAAGTCTTAATCTTTTTCTATAAATCTCGCATACTAACAGGACTCGTAACAGAATACTTTATAGTAAGTCTTACCTTAATCGTTTAATTTCAAACTTTACGAGGCTGACGTAATAAGGGCAACTCAAGAAGAATTTAGTTTAGCATTCATCTATGAACCAGTATTCTCTGTCACCTAATTCGGAAAACAGAAGATAGTTATACCTATATTAGAAAGGTATTCGGGTGTTCCATAGGAAGGCGTAAAAGTGGGGCTGCGGTCTTTAAAAACTTAGTCGACATATAATATAATGGATCTCATCGGTGAATCAAAGAAGAGCTAGTTCTGGACTGTAAACAAGGAAGCTCGCTTCGACAAGGGTTAATCTTTATTTGCTTATCTTCTATTTACTGAGCATTCTATGTAATTGCAGGCCGGTGCGCTCAAAATTTTTTCCTGGCGTAACTAGAGAGGTTTCTATACTAAGTCTCATTTCTCGGGGAAGTAATAAATATAGATTCTGTGTAATTAGGTGTACCCGCGCGGAGACTTCTCGTTCTTCTATTATTATAAACTATTCTACTACTTTATTCTCTGCTAAGTATAACTTTACTGAAATACACAGAGTAGTTTAGGTTGCACGATAAAGTATCACATAGGGGTTGTAGTATCCTTGCCCATTCCGCTATAAAGGGAGTATAGTCTATAGAGCAGACTTCAAATCAAAGAAGAATCCTGTAAAATAAAACACATGTACTTCTGACATATCTTAAGTTAAAGATTCCGTCTACATTAGGTAAAAATTATGAATAATGCCTCTAGAAGCATATCCTATTATCAAAAATATATATATACCCAACTAAATTAAGGTCACGGGTTGTTAAATTAAATAACATATAAGAAGTTTTTTTTGGATCTCTCATTAAGTAAAAGTTAGGAATTCTTATATAATAAATTAAGGCGCAGAGTCCTTTTTTTGTAAGACCTCCAGGTAGGTTTGGATTTTTATAAACCGGGTTTTATATGACATATGTAACAAAACTTTCCCGGAACTTGGTCCTAAAGTTTACAAACCAAGCTTTCTTACGATGTTTAGTAGAGCTGGCTCCCGTGTGAATTGAATCTATAAAGTTTATTATAACTCCCGGCTTTACCACTTTAAAAAGCTCTTTTTCGCAGTTTTCGATCTAGCTTTATATAGTAGAATCTGGTCAGTTAAAGTAAAGGCTAATTTTGGATATTAAAGCTACGACTTATAGAAATTCTTATTTAATTTAATGCCCCGTTATGCTATGAAATACCCTTTGTATACATTGGCGTTTTTTAAGGAAACTAGGCCGGCTCGGTTAAAGCAACTAGCAACCCATACTAAACTAATGAGGCTGGAGAAACAGAAAAACTTCCCTTGAATAACTGCAGACTCTAATAATATAGGGTATAGGTTTTTTTTCAATGGACCACAGAATTGTTATACGTAATACTTTATAAGTTAAGTTAAGGGTCCAACCTCTAAAAAGTAAGGAAAACTGCATCCCGATACTTTCATTTTTATCTTAATCAACTGCGCGAATACCTATAGGCTAAAGAATAAGAATTCGGAAAGACCACCCTATATCTGAATCTGAGAAGGACTCACTTCTACTGATACAGGGAACAACGGGGTATTTCATAAATGAGAGTGTTTCCACTTGTGCGAAGTCAGGAATTATGCATGCTATTGATAAAGGCATAAGCTATGTAAGTCTTCTTAAATAACAGAGCCTAATTGCAATGATTGTTTCCCTGCTTTGCAAGAAGTCAATTAATTATATACTAAGGAAATTTCACTTTGTATCTTTCCTAACATTTAGCATATACTTGAATGGGAGAATAAACTGAGTAAATAAGAAGGACTTTTCTTTTCTGGTCTTATAGTGTAAGGTTCACTATCCTTAAACTCTCTTACAATTCCCGCCCTACGCTACGCTTCAGTTGGGTAGAATCATGTATATAGGATTAAGGTTTCTAACCTCTTTACTGATAAACTACAGAGAGCAGGAGGTCTTTCTCCCTTACTTAAACTATCTATAAAGTCTAGAATTTCTATCTAATTAAGAGTAATACAAATAAGCAGCTCCTCTTAGTCTCACCTCAATACAAATTAACTCCTGTAAGTCTCTACTTCAATGAGTATTAACTATAAGAATCATTATAGGTTTGACTTGTTCCTAGGCTAGGCTATGTATCTGGGTTTTCTCACAATAGTAAATTTAAATAAGTATTTTTAGCTAAAGTCAAGAATTTTCCAGCACACCAGAACACTGTTGAAATGGGTAGTCGCTTGTGGTTGTTTAGGATACTTTTCTACTAAGTGGATGGTATAGAGCATTCCTATTAAGCCCGTCCTTTGAAGTAAGTTGACGTTAGCAGGAAACCCTGGAGATTTATACTGATTTGATACACGAGTCGCTAACCATAATATTAAACTTCAAAAACTAGGATTAGAGAGCTACTACCCTGAAAATATTAAATTGACTTTCTCTCACTCCAAAAGAGGACTACCTTCTTTGTACATATACCTGTATTAGTACTAAAAAGGGTTTTTTGCAGTTGGGGGAGAGTCCCTCCCGGCTGTTAAACACTAGTATGCTTTTACCCTCTCCGTTAGGAATTATTAAACCTAATCCCGAATAATAGTTTACAGCTTGCCCTCTATTATGTTATGGAATTCCCAAGACTTATAAGTTTTGGGCTATGCGCTTGCTTATTAGGAGATTCCCTCTAAGTATTTCAGAAATTCCAGCCCTTGGAAGAAAGAGCTTTATAGCTTATAATACCCTCCGAAAAGGCCTTGGGATGGGGCCCTTAATCTGCACTTTAGCCTTACTTCTCATAATATAAAATTCTTCCTTTAAATTGAATTTGGAATGGAAAGACTTTTACTTCTACGTTTGCCCCTGATAGCAACATAATCTACACAATGCAATATCTAATCTTTAATAACTTATCCATTATCGAACTGCGAATACCTAAATCTCTCAACGACCTAGTAACTCTCTTTTTTAGAAGTACCTATAACTCCGTATTATAGCTTGGAAAACTGGATATTATGCATCACTCTTGCTTTATATGAATGCGGATACCCCTTCGACTTTATTATTTAAAAGATTTTTACTATACAAAAGGACCCTTTACAAACCTCTGAATCTGAATAAAATTAGAAATTAAGGACTGCACAATTAATGCTAGTTCTTGAAACCTTCTTGTTCTAGCTAGCACTTAAAATCCCTTGATTGATAAAGGTTCCAGTTTAATTTCAATTGAAGTTTCTTAACGTTTTACAAGGAACAGACCCCTAAACTTTGATTTAAATAAGACTAATGGAGCTCGGCTTACCAGGTAGCCTAAAAAGGACTCTTTCCTTCCTCTTTTCAATATTTTTCGTTGTGCCTTATAAAAAAAGTAGGTAATGTAATGGGTAACCTCTATATGTCTAAAACCTCTACTGGGTATGCTAACCTTGTCCCCGGAGAACGCTAGAATAAACCCTCAGGAACACCCTTTTAATTAGTACTACTAAGTAGTCTAAACCATGCTAAAGCAATGATAAGATGTGTCTTGTACATTTGTTGATCGAAAGTTATCTTATTCGGAACCCTTGTACAAACAAGTTTTAATTCATATATATGTCAAGGACAAAAATTCTAATATATATACCTACCTCTTTATCTTGTTAGTATCTCAGAAAGACTTAAGTTACTGTTGAAATATTTTGTAATAGATTTCCTTATATGCCGCCTCAAAATGAAGCTTGGGTCACCTTGCTGGGTTGGTTTGTTTATAATAATCTACGCGGAAATACCTAATTTAATAGAATTACTCTCCTTTTTTTGAGCTAGGTCCAAAGTATAGTAGCCAGAGGGGTCCGGCATACATATTGAAGTTAGAAACACCGGAAAACTGTTGTATACTAGTGAAAATTCAGTGCAGAAGCTTCTTTGTTAGAAGAATAAAGGATAAGACTAGATTCTTAAAGACCCCGTTACCCTCTTATAAGTCTTCCCCTAAGTAGCCTGAAATAAAACTGGAGTTCTCAATATTTGTAATAAACTTCATTCAACTGCCTTCGAAGAATCTTATTCTATTTACTTATCTGTACTCTCTCAGCCTTCTTATTTATACTATAAAGTCAAAAAATACCTAGAACTTTATTTCACATCTACACAAAAGGAAGACAAAACTATTACCGAATGCTTTTAAGCTACCTTAGAGACTAGCAGACTAGAAAAGCATAGCAACCGACTTCCCTTGACGCAGATACTGGAAACCACTAACAAAAAAGAGGTAACCTTCTCAACCCTTCCTAGTAAACTTGCCTAAGGAAAATTCCTTGTGAGTGCTAGTCAGTATCTCTAGCAAGTGTAAATCTAAAACTCTCTAGGACATAGGTAGCTTTCCTTAGAGTAATGAATTTAGGGAGTTTATAGAGTAGAGTCTATTCTCTTTACTCAGATTACTTTGATTAGTCTTTCTCAATAGAATAGGAAGTCGGTATTCTAATTCTTGAGGATAACACAATACGGATTCTATTAAGGAGTATTAGATTTGTATACCTATATTCTTTGTAGCTTTGAGAGTTTAAGAGAAAGTACCAGTATTCATAATCTTAGGAGATTTTGTATTATTAATATTAAAGTCCTTAATCTTATCTTAACGAAGGTACCTGTTTAGGAGTTTATAGGGTAATGGAAGCCTGTCCAAGTCAAGTGTAGCTAAAGGAGGAGCTGAGATTCCTAACTAGGGAGTATTCCAGTTTTATTTGCATTGTTATTATGATGGCATCGCTGTAACTATGCAGTACAGAAGCATTCTTTCCTTACCTAACAGGAAAGTACTTATCCGATTTTAGTTCTTTCGTTATAGAAACATGAGTAAATGAGTACTGTAAAGAGACCTTTATGGTGTAACAGCGGCTATGCAAATTCTTAGGAAGTAAAGCAGTAGCTAACTCTCTTTGGAAGGTAGGACTTGGCTTAGAGAGGATTGTTCTAACCAGGCTGACATTGAGATGCTTATTAGTTACCCTTTTGGAGTTGTTGTCAAGCTGTAAAGGTGTTAGTTGATTCTAAGACTTCAGTTTATGATACATAATCACAGAATCTTTTTTTAGTTCCTGTATAGGAATTGTAATTATTTTAGGAATTCTGTTTCTTATGGATTCTTGTGGAGCTCTTTGTCCTTGTATTGTTATAGTTATAGTCCTAAGATTACCCTTACCGGATTTTAGGGATTTGTATAACTCTATTTATTGTAGCTCTTTCTGAATTTAGGTTATCTTCCTAGGATAAACGTTCCCTAGATTCCTGTGTATTTCCCTTTTTCTAATTTAGGAAAGTTCCTGATCCCGATAAGTAATATAGGAATTCTAGCTTTTAATAAAAAAGAAAAAAAGAACTAAACACAAAAAGAAAGGAATTGGTCTACATCCCCCAGTAGTAAATAAATTTTATTCTTTCGCTTCAAAGTTTCAAATACGAATCTCCAGACTTTGGATATCTAAATTGATTGTAGAGCAAATCCCTCTTCTCTAGAGATTTCTAATGAGCTTCTTGGTAAGAAGAATGACTTTGACTACTAATAAGAAATAGGTTGATTCTAGACACTGAGAATGGGATTCGAACCTACGAAGTGTCGAATTACGACTGTTAAAGCGGGTTTAGAAAAGAGGGAAGGTATTTCATCAGGAGATAGTAAGGGAAGGCTGTTACACAGATACAGGGATTTCCTTTATTTAAATAATTGCTTAGTTTTCAAGGCCTCTACTCTATATATCATTAGATTAGAATTTCCCCAAGTATTTCCACTCCTATTAGTATAAAGAGGGACTCTCGGACCTATAAGTAAGTAGCTTTTAAAAAGTCTAAAACTTAAAAGAAACCTTTCTTTCTAAACTAAAATGACTCGCGGAGGAGTGCAACTACGAGTCGTCAAGCCTCCACTAATACCTACCTAAGTTTCAAATTCGTCATATAAAATGAAAAGTAAGTCCAACATATCTTTTCTTATCTAAATAAACATGCAAGGGTTATAGCTTCCGTTCCTCGTTTATATGTATTTTTGAAAAGATATAGAGAAGGTCAAAATGTTGGGATCGGTTTAGAAAACCCGGGGATTCCATTGTAATTATATAAAGAGTTTCCGCGATCCTAATACATAGCATATAGCGAGTCCTACTTCAAGAGCCATACTACCATCCGGATTTCTCCTAAGTCCTTATAGTTTAGGAGGCACCCTACTGGTAACGTTATGCCAATATTGCGGGTCTGGCTTCGTGGGGAGTAACCTTAGAATTAAGCAAATTTCGTTTATTGTGAGTCTTATAACTTTCTTCATCTGGATCTTCTAGTGTTTTTAATTACAGTATACTTAAGGGGGAGTTTTCTATTTATACTGTTAGTTCTTATTTTATAGAGCTTCAGAGAATCGAGTTCTCTAAGGGAGGTCCGCTTATTGTTAGGCTTAAGAGACTTTGAAGTCAAGTCTTTAGTTCCTTCCGTATTTCAATTTTTGTTGTCCTTATCTACCCAGATAGAGTTACACCAGAAACGTTATTACCGGAATTTCTAGTTTGATTTTAGAGGTATAGCACAAGCTCTCAAAAGTTTTGTAGTAGAATTTGAAATAAAGTAAGCTCCTTGACACAGTAACTGAAATTCTATCTTTCTTATTAAACAAAAGAGTGAAAGCTTGCTTTAAATTACCAAAGCATAAGAGTTAACCTGACGAAATAGGTGTCCCTAGAAAATGACTAAACAATATTAGCATAGGATTCTTTTGTCACGAGTAGAAGGACTTGAAGCGCATACTAAACTATACGATTTGAAATAGCATAACCATAACACTAGGATCCGCTTGAGGCGATAAGAAAGGCTTAGAAACATTCTACAGAACAGGGTTGAAAATGCGGGAGAACTAGTAATTAATACTATAATATGAGTATCTATTAACAAGTAGTTATTAGTTACTTCTTATAGTATATGGATTCGAATAGGATAGATAGGCGTTTTGTAATAGTTGTTTAAGGTTTATTACTCTTGCCTTCTGGGGTTGGGGTTATCGTTTGGGAGTATTTAACGGGGTTAGAAGAATTCTTTGTTACCGACTGACACGGAGTAAGGGAGGTTAATTTCTTGTAGTTACTTGATAGTGTATTCACGCTCTATATCTATCCCCTGACTTCGCTTTACTTGTTCTTGACTTACTTCTTTATGGGCTATAGTTATCTGTACCTGTTGTATCCTAGTTGCTAGACCTCTTTTCTTTATATTAGGAGAAGTTGGGGGAGCAGTAAGAGCTATAGGATGCTTATGACTTTGCTTATGGGCTATACTGCCTTTCTTAGTCTTACGGTATGGTTCCCTACAGCTTTTTGTAGCTTATCTATAATTCTATTATATTCCTTCTGTCTTTAGTTAGCCTTTAACTTGTAGTAACAGTCCTTTGTAGCTATACCTGTATTCCGTTTGGGTTTTTTTATTTCTCTAAAAAGGAGTAAGCAATTCCAGAAAAATAGATAATGAAATCGGGACCCCTACTGGATACATTAACTTACGTTTTTTGGCTTTTAAAAGGTCTTAGGCTTTGTTTGTATTCTTGTAATAATCTAGATTTGTGTACTTAGTTATATTTATTACTGAAAGTATAGCCTTAGGGTATCCGGTTAAATAGAAAGTGCTGGGAAAGGAAATTGTTTTCTGGTAAATAAAGTAGAGGGTCCAAATTCCCACGGAGAAATGTATATACAAGACTTCTCTTAGCGCTTATCTAAATTCTAGGGGATTGAGCTTTCTTTATTAGCTAGTTACTAAACTACTAACGGGGAATTACAATTTTGTACAACCGGAATTTCCTGATGTATATGGGCTCCCAACAAGGATAACAATTAAAAAGCAGGAGATTTTTAGGATACATAAAGAAAAATATTAGCACAGCCGATTAGTATAGGGTTCAGAGTAATCAGTTATAAAAAAGCTGTATTTTTCCTTATTCTAAAGAATTCTAAATAAGTTTTTTCGAGATCTGATTTTAGGCATCTCGATATATTAGCAGTTTGAGTGTTTCCGTAAGCTTTTATGCTTAGATGTTCTAGAATTTATTAGGTACAAGGCCGGCTTTTAAAGCTTTACTTAATGTCACGGGTGTGCTTTGTCAAGATTCTTTTTACTGGAAAGTGGATTTACTCATAGAAGACTCTAGGTATTAACAGGATTCTAGTTCGATACTAAACTCCGCTGAAATTCGATTGTTTCTTTGTGGATACACCCTCGAAAATCTGGAAACTATAGAGAAATAAAGTAACAAGACAATGAAATTCCCTTTTAATTTCGGCCCGCTAAGGGGTTTACAACAGAATTTCATTTTGTAGATTGCCCCAGTTCCCGAATTCATTAATGTAAAAATGTAAATCTCTTTGCCTTAACTTTTAAGATGCTTAGAAAGAGGTATGGGTACTCAAAAGAGCCCTTTGAACAGGTAGTTATACCTTAATCGCAGGTTATCCGCCCTTCCTTTTTATACCGAGGTAGAGTTGCAGAAAGCAAGATAAAAAAAGTACTTAGACCAGCAAAAATTAGCTTGTAAGTTGAGTACGGATAAATTATATAACAGATTTGGGGGATAAATAAAGCTTATAAGTGTTCCGTTAGTTTAAAATTCCGGTGTAATTCCTTTTTGCGAAAACTCCTAAAAAGTTAATGAAGTAATATATTCTCAGTATCTCTTAGACCAAGTTCAGTTCTATTTTTGTTACTACAAATTTCAATTTAAAGAAATTGAGTGTCTATTCTTAATCTAGTAAAAGGGGAGTTTCAGTCGAGGCAGGTTCTTACTATCATTTTATGCTAAAGGACAGTACGAGAACTGGAGCTTGTGTTAGTATAGAATTATTTATACATTCACTTTCCTGGAGTAGGTGTACGGGATACTAGAGTATTCTTGGTATTGTGCCTTCACAATCTTAGATATAGCCTGCGGGGGTTCCAAATCTCGGCTCTGCCTGATTGATTCGGTAATATAAAAATATTCCGGGGGTACACGTTCTTATGGTTTAATCCTTTACAAAAAAAAGTTGGTTGCTTTCAAAATGAAAGTAGCGAGGTTGAAATTGACTTTTTGCTGTAAAGAAGCTTTTTACTTACTCCAGTTGGACTGGATTTTTTAAACAAAATGAAAACTTCAGGAATAAAAAAGAGATACCTACAAACAGAAAAAGGGGCTTTATATGTATAAAACAATATCAGAATAAGTTTCCTTTGTATTTTAATTCCCATTATAACCCTTTCCGCTTTAACTTGTTTAGTAAGATCTCCTAAGTGTCCTTATTCGCAGCTTTCCTCAAGCATCTGTACTCTGTACATAAAAGTTTTTGAATTTTAGCTTACAGGAAACCCCAGTAGGATACTCTTTTTGCTATGGCGGTAGAATAGAGTAAGATTGAGCAACTCCTTAAACTTAAAGTTATCTACTACTTTTCTCCCCTTTAGTAATAGTAAAACCCAGCTTTTTAGTTATGTACTTTCCTTTTTTTCCTTCAAAAACTGAGATATAGAAACACTACTAGGTTGCATCTCTACTTAAAAACAGGGCGCCCCGGTTATAAGGTATTTCTAAAAAGGCATACTCTTTTCGTCTCCTCAAAACCCAGTATATAATATAAATAGAATACCGAAACTCTTGCTTTTGTAAAATTTATGTTAGGAGCTCTATAGGGCATAGGGCTTTAGAGTCATGAGTGTATGGTTTAGATTTCTTTCAAGAGACACAGGCCAAAATTGATCAGAAGTAGTGGTATGTTATTTTAACCGCTAAAAGAAGACTGGACTTTATTCTATAAAAATTTTTACGGAAATTCCCTTTTGACTACACAAAAAAAGTTTGTAAAACCTTAAAGTTTTTTATAATCTATAACGCGGCCCCTTTCTTTCTCTAGCTAACCCTAAGGGAACCTAAAAGCCCTTTATAGTATCTCTTGTTGTGGCCTATAGATTCCTTATAAGGCATAAACCGGGATATACATAATAAAGAAGCGGATTCTAAAGTTTCTGGGTTTTCTTTATATTTGGGAAGATCCGCAATGCAAGCAAAAAGGGGGCCTATTAAGTAAATTACGTCAAATTTTAACTACTTAGATGCTAGTAAAAGAAGAAACTCTTTCTGATAATTAAGTGGCCCCTTCTACACAAGGCAATCAAAATTCTGGCTATAATACATATTAACGTGTCTGTCTGAAATACCCTAAAAACTCGGCTACACTGCATAAGAGAGTTTACACAAAAGGAATTCACAAGTTCAGTAAGGAGCGATGCTAAAGTGAGGCTTATCAATTACATATAAATGGGGAACGCTTTAACATTACGAGAGGGTTTTTTCCTTTTCAAAATAGAAAGACTCCCCGAGGAAATTCTCGTGTTTTTTCGCTAAAGTTACGAATTGAAAACCTTTTTTGCGGATCTGGTAGAGCGGGTTCCCTTAGGAGATAAGAGCATAATGGGGTACCTGTGCTTAGTAAACTTGGGTTCCTTTTGTTTTTTAGGTTAATATGGCACTCCTTGTTTCTTGATAATTATAAACTATGCTTTAGATTTTCCTTTGGGTAGCAGCAAGCATAGATAGAGTATAAGCTTATTTATATATTTATAAATGTTTTTTTCTATATAGGATAGGAAAAGCCTTAATTAACCCCTCGGGGTTCGGCTATTGCAACAAAATAATTTGACCCTAAACTTCCAGTATAGAGGATTGAAGCCCTTAACAACTCTACCCTATTTTGGACTAAAACAGAGTGCCTTTTATGAGAGCTCTTAAGTAAGTTCTTTGCTTGGTCTAACGGAGCACCTATTCCTGAATTTACTGCGCATTTTCTTTTTGTACGCAGTTAGTTATTCTTAAATGAATTATAAGGAATTTAAAAAAGAGCCAGTATTAAAAGAGGGCTCCTTAGGTCGCTCAAGCGGAGACTCTGGAAAAGTATATTCTTATTATTAGCAAACTTTTATTCTTTACGGTGTTTTTAATTTTAATTTAATATATTATAGTTACACGAGGTTTTCAATCAAAGGGGCCCCTCACTTATGGGTTAGGAGGTTTGAGATCTGCTTCTGAATTACAGTGTTATTTAACGAGAAGAGCTATAAATATGAAAAGAAGTAAGAGGTTATTATAGAAAAAACGAAAATAAAAGAGTTATCCTCAAGGGGCTTAATATCTTGCTTAGGATTTTTCTTGTCCTGAAAAATTTAAAGGAAAAGATCACAGATATACTAGCAGACCACAGAACCCTATTTTTCTCCTGCGCAAGAAACCTTACCCATTTGGATTACTGGGATTTTGCTTACAACGATATACCTGAAAGTAAATTCAGAGCCCAAGACTTTAGCGAGGAAAACGCGGGAATTTCTCCAAATTTCCTTATATTTTATATAGAATAAAAATTTTGACTAACTGAATAAAAAAAGGCCGCCAAATAAAGTCTTATATTAATTAAAGAAGGCACTCGTAAGTGGCACTCTCCCTATAGGCTTACGAAGCAAAATAAACTTATAGCTTACAAAACTGCATTCAAAAGGCATCCGGGTTCCCTAGGGCTAGATACAAACAAATACAATTGGTGGTGTTATGCAACAGCTTCTTTACTACCTAAAAAGATTCCTCTCTTTGTTATTAAGAGTTCTACTTGATAACATTCCCTTTGAAATGAGGCCGGTACTATAGAAATTTGTTTTCCAGCGCGAATTTGGCTTAACAATTTATAGAGGAGCATACTTTTTTTAACTAGATCCAAGAGTTACATAATCATAATTTAGTTTGGGCCATAGCCCCCCTAGAGAGCCTGTTATTATTTTATGTGTGAGCTTTACTAGTTTATAATAGGGCTATGCTCTTTATTTGCGTTCCTGGTTTAGCACTTTGTTTTTAGGAGCTGAGGGGATTCTATTGTCCTTGAAATGAACAAAGAGACGCTCCCTGTTTTAAAAATACACACAGGTTAAAGCAAGAAGCCGTTGCTAGTGTTCAACAGATAATTGAGTAAGGAATACCTCCACAACTTCTGAGGCAGGTCTAACTCAGGTTTTTCCTTTTTTGAGGAAGTCTCTAATGTCATATTATTCCGTATTGGAAGTCTAATAGTTTCTACTTTTTTAATAAGACCTTACTGTTTTCGTTAAAAGCTAAAGTAATGAGTCGTCAACAAGAGTCCAGATACTCAAAGTAAGCAAGTTTAACCCCTATTAATAATCGGGGAAAGTCTATAGAAAACTTTTTAATCCAAAAAAGAGTCTAGGTTTTCTTAAGTGAGCCCCTTTTCATTTCTAGATTCCCTCAATTTGAAAACGAATTGCATAGCTAATTTTCTACGCAAGGCTTTCCTTTTTTAGCTATTCAATATTTAAATGTATCCTGCGGGTACCCCTCTAGCAGAGAATTCCCACAATGGGTTCTAAAGCAGCGCCCACATAACTCAACGAGGAGCTTTTAACTAACAGCTAGTAAAAAAAAAAGTTTTCGCAAGTAAAGTCTCTTTTTCCTCCAGGATCTAATATAAAGTATATAACTTTTTGAAATTTCATTTTTAAAAGTGGCAGAGAGAACCTCTTCTCATATACATACAGGACATGCCAAGTTTACCACACCGTATACACAAGAAGATTCTTAATTATTACAATAAACACGCGCTTTCTCTCAAAAACTCCAAAAGCAAAAAGAAGACCTTTTGCTCTATAAAATTTGTATTAGAACTTAAACTTAAAAAAGCGTTGCTGAGAAGTGTACAGGATTTTTAATAGGTATACGACACTACTGTCTCTTTATTAGGCCTACAAAAGAGAACTTCGGGGTTTTTGAGTTTCTTTTTGGTGTCCTACGAAGCGCGAAGTGATAATTATGCCTAAATAGAAACTGAAAGTAGAACTTCTGGAGTCAAGTTAGCTTGTTAAGTTAAGTAAAATTTCGACGACAAAAATCCAAGTTATTGAGAAAAATTCGAAATGTTAGCCTAAATAGGAGGACCCCTTTTTATACTATTATTATACAATAAAAAGAGGTTTTTACTTTCTTTCACATTATCGGGGCTTCTACGAGTCAAATTCAGCTGTATTTTTCCTATAGGGGAACCCTGTCATCTTTTCTTTTTGGTAACCTCTTCGTTAATTTTATCTATAGGATACACTCATACCAAAAAGAAAGTTCAAGATAAAACTGTTAGATAGACTACCTTAACTCTTAAGAATGCTTTTAGTTCTAAAGTTATAAACCTATCATATGAATTAACCAGCAACCCATACCTTGCGGCTAGTGTCATCCTGCCAAGGGTTCCACGGATAAAAAAGAAGAATTATCCTTAGTGAGCCTAGGCCTTAACAATTGAAGAAACAAACCTCCCACTATACTATAATAAAAGGAATCCCTGAAAACTTCTATTTTTATCAACCCCACAACCAGAAAAACTTTCACTTTAGTTCTATATTCATCCAGAAAAAAGACTTTAGCTTCTGTTATTTACATCCCCCTTAAAAAGATTAACCGGAAACAGTAACACAGAAAATACTTGAGTTCACGTTCCCAAAAACTTCATATTGACTTGTTTGTTACTTTACTTCATACCTTAAAACTTCTTTCTTAAGAGTACTCTTCTTATGAGCTATGAGCTAAACCCTTCCTTAAATGATAGATAGTTAGACCTTTCATTTTACGGGCCTTGGGGTTCCTATAGTTTACTGTACCTAGTGTATTAGTGAGGTTCATCTTTATATAGTTATTATACTAAAAAGCCCTTAGTTTTTTTGTTAAGGTATCTAAGAGTTTACAGTGTATTCTAGTAAAGTATTAGAATATTAGTTATAGGGTATTAAGTTCTATTTGTGTAGATGGAGAGTTATGAAATCTATTAGGTATATTGTTTATGGTATATCCCTCTTGCCTTATGTTCTTATCAGTAAAAAGAGGTTACAACTTATAGCTAGTCCTTGACTTGTTTAGAACCTACAAAGGACCCTAATCATTAGAAACTAAAAGACTAAAAATTTCAGTCATATTCTTATAAGTAGTCTTCATATATTTAATTCCTGGCGGTAAACAAAATCCCGTATGAGTAGTGCGCGTGTACTATACCTACATTTGAAGAAAGTCTATCTGTTACATAGAAGTCTACCCTAGGTAAGAAGTTTTTACTTGTTAAAATATTACATAGCTGCCATTTACTCAGAACAGAAGCTCCTTTCCACAATGCTAAGGGATCCTGTATATCTAAATATTATTAAAAAAGGATACTTTTCCGGTGCAACGAAAACTAGGAAATCTTAATAGAAGAACTAGAAACATTTAGGAGATAAAAAAGTATTAGAAACCTTTTTCATTGGGCTATAAAACTGTACATATTACAAGAGTCCCTTTGTCCTTTCCAGACTTTAAAGGAATCCGGTTTTGGTTAACCCGTATCAAAAAGAAAAATAAAAAACCTTGGAAGCAGGAGAAAAGGAATGCGTACTGTTTACAGAATATGATACTTGTGGCTTTGTAATCTATAAAAATATTGTATAGAACTTAAATATTGGGATACCTTTTATATTTATAGGTACCCTTGAATCCTTAATAATAAAAATTATATCCTTCTAAAACTAAAGTTACAGGATCCTCTATTCTGAAAAAATTCGGATAATAAGTTAAGGAGATTTTCACAAAAAATCTCCTTAACTTTTAAGAAAGAAGCGTTTTTAGAAAACTCTATTCACGCATTTGAATTACCTGGAAGGGTATCGCCATTAATGATATTCTTTTTTAACCCCAGCGCTAGACCTTAAAATTTATACATAATATAAATGCATGCAATGAAGGAAAAAGAGGCTCTTCTTGTTAGAATACTGTGATGTGAGTCAAGTGACTTAATTTTATCCATCGGTTATAACAAAGTACTTTTTAATTCGAATCATTTCAAATTTGATATTAAAAAAGAGTAATTGTAGTTCCTTAGCCTAGTAATTTAATTACTTCTATAACAGTAACATTTATAATATTAGTAGGAAAAACCTCAGGGTCTTTCCTTTAGGTTAGGAGCTTATATGTACGTAGATAAAAAGCTTTCCTTATTTGATCATACTTGAAATACTTCTTTTATTTTATCTGGAAAAGAAACTTTACTAATTCTGATTGGAATTCTTTCTAAATGGTATTTCTTCAAGGGGTTGACTAGCTTTTTTAACTGCCTTAAAATCTTTCTTGAAAAGCTCCGGAGCAAAAGAAGAGCCTTGATACCTAATAAATAATGTTTCAACTGAACAGGTTAATATGGAAAATACTTACCGGTATTAGTAATCCCTTTTATATTTCCTTACCAAAACTAAGGATTTCTTAGAAAGGGGGAGCTCCTTTTACAAGGAGAGCCTCTTAATTACCGCACTAAAAGGCCTGTTTATTCCATATAAAAGATTCTGTTACCTGAAAATTCATTAACACAAAAGGTAACGCGTAAGTAAAATATAGCTAAGCTTTTCAACCCGAAGGGCGTCCTAAGGGCAAAAACTAGAGCAAGTTGTCTAGGCCCAATCTCTTAACTAATTGTTACTTAATAGGGGTTGGGTTTTTAGTAATGAAGTTGTTAAAAATAATATTTACCTGGAGTCTAGCAGTTTCATTATCTTGAGGGGGTACTCTAAGTGGATTCATCCACCGGGTCCTTATAACTAGTGAATACCCCTTGCTCATTTATATAAAATTTAGAAAAACCCAGGTCTATTTTTTATAGGTTTCTCTATCTCTCGAAAAAAAAAGAAGGGTTTGTCGATTACTAGCAAAGTAGTTCTTTAAAGTATGAGAGAGCTCGGTCCAGTCTAGGAGAAAGCTTTTACCCCCACCCAAAGGTTTTTCTAAAAAGTTAGTCTTTCCTTTTTGTAAGGATTTTCGCCTAGTTATATAACCACAAAGGATCTCATGTAAGTACCTTTTAATTTAAGAAAACCCAGCTATAATTAAAGGTATACTGCTTTTTTATAAAAACGTGAAATCTCCGTCTTTCATCCAATCAAAAGGATCCGCTAGAACTAGATAAACTATATACGTGTGTGTCGAAACCGCCAAGGTGTGTATAAAATAAATAAGTAGGGAAGAACTCTTTAAGGGGCTCTAAAACCTATACAATTTCTCAAGAGTAGAGGGTCTGTTTACATCTGATTATCTTTTTAGTTTAGTTGCTCCTTCTTACAACGAGCTTTTTCGGGATCCCCTTAACTACTGTGTCTTAAAAAACTAGAATTATCCTTTAAAGGTTTTGCGCTACTAAATATATATTTCACATTTTGATCTAACACCGAAGTTTTTACAATAAAAAGGGGCTGCCTTGATGGCTTGGTACATATACTACTTATTACGACTAGAGACAAAAGCTGCTTTTTACAAAAAATCCCTAAGAGCTTTTTTAGTGAGTAATCCTTTTTAAATCCACAACCAAGGTTTCCTGGGGGTTTCACTGCAAGTCCCCAAATTAAAGTGGGCGATTTAAAGAGGGGTAGGTACAAATATTATTATCCTGGGTTTTTTAGTGGACATACTTGCAAATTACTGAGCGCTTTAGCTCTGTTCAGGAGAAGTCTTCTAAAGCATGTAATAAAGAGGATATTCCTAGGTAGAGACAGAATTTTTTTCTATCTAAGCGATTCTACTCCTTCGAAAAGAACCTGGAGATTTTCTTTGCAATGTATGTAAGTAATATAGACGAGATCCAGAAAAGCACTTTTTTAATAAAGCATTACTTATTAGTTCTGTATCCCTACAGGTTGTGAACCCCGGAATCTAGTTAAAGCAAGAAATTCAGTTAGATACTCGTTTGACAACGAAGCTTCCTACTACAAGGTACGAAAGAATTCCTAAGGAGTAAAGAACTCTTTTTCTTGTACAAGCAATCAAAGCAAGGGTTTAACCAAGGAACTCTAGGAATAAAAAACAAACAATAAATGCTAGCCAAGAAAGATTAGTTAAACTCTGGTATTTCAGACTGTGACACGTTTTACCAAAAGGGGCCCTTAAGGGAAAAAAGATTAATTTTGAGTGAGAAGACATACAAGTATAACTCTTATTAGGGAGCACTTGCTAAGGGATTTCCTTCAAGAATACTTGTACTAGTAAGAATATATTAACTATGTGGTAATCTGTATTTTAAACCTTTGTTTTACTCGACGTTTTTACAAAACTTCGCTTTCTTATAAGGATTCAGAGTTTTCTGGAGGGTAACCCGTATTAAGAGAGGCTCCTTTTTTTAGTATTACACTCATGAGTTATTAGCTTTAATTGCAACGGCGCTCATCTGATTGTGTGGATCCCGTCTAGGAAGTTCTAAAGCGGGGTCTTTTTAGATATAGCAAACCAGCCCGGAGAGTCTATACAAAGGGGACTCTCCCATTTACAAAAAACCAAAAGCGCCCTTTTGGGTATAGCTATCGGTTTAGTACTTTAAAAATGCAATGAGGAAATCTTTTAACCTAGGTTTTAATACAAAAAAGCAGATAGGAATAATAACTTTTGGGAGTTAATGCAAAAAAATAGCGCTAACCTCTTATTTAGATTATAGAGTTGAATTTTTTTTTGTAAGTATAGATAGTATTGGGCGTTATAACGAGGGGCCTTTGTCCCCAATATTTCTTAAAAAATACTAAATGTAAAAGCTAGTAACGGGGCAAAAGCTTTTCTATTTTTGAAGGTTGGACGAAAGCAGTCTTAAAAAAGGAAACTGTGCAAGATCTAGCTTTTATATAAACTAAGTTTTATCCTAGTTGACTCTATAAAAAAAAAAACGGAACTGCTTTCCAATTAGAATTTTCTATAAGTACCGGTTTTTACGTGCATATGTAATATTTAGTAATTTAGTACTAAAAGTTTGCTTTTTACTCTAGTTTTATAAAAACTACAATACATTCTAGCATAACATTTTACTACATATGAGTATTCCTGATATTGGAAGAGCTCCTTTCGGCTTCGGTGAGTTTGGTAAATATTAAGACGTTTTACAGATTCTAAATAAAGGTGCATACTTTCCACCGTAAGCGAGTGATATTTTCTAGTAAAGTAATAACAAAGTGAATAATATACCAGGATTCCCCCAGAGTAAAAAGCCTTTGCGTTCCTTTTTTGTGTTTAAAGTTATATTACTAAAAGTAACTCTTATTTTTATGCTAGGAAAGAATGTGTTAACACGTTTCTTTGCTCCTAAATTTAGGATTGTTTTTTATCTTTTTTTACAACAAGCAGCTAAAGACTTTTCGCTTAGAGATGCGAGCTTAAACCGGTGTTCTAATTCTAAGAATAGACTGTAGTAACAGCCCCGCGGACTCCATGTTAAAACGCACAATATTCAATTATATTAATGTTTGTCGTAAAAAAGGCTCGTGGATTTAAGTCAATGCACTCTTTAGTTTAGCAGGAACAGTTATAAATTCATTATTCTTATCCTAGTTAGGAGGATTCTTCAACTGTAAACGGATCCCTTTTCAAAAGACCTGATATCAACAAATTCTGGCAGCAATTCTTGGATTTCCAATTCCGTATAGTACGAAATTTATATAATAACCTCCTAGGTATTTCTTTACTTCTTGGGTAATCTTGTTTTCCAAATTAAAACTTTATTCTATTGAAAGATTCCTTCTGCAAAATTAGCTACCTCGTTAATATAAAGACTTAGCGGTGCTTTTTAGACTGCAGGATCCTGAAGATATCCAGCCTCCATCTTTCAGCAAGAGAAAACTTAAGTACCTAGTATTGAGAGGGAACCCCATGTAGTCGGAAGCCTGAAAAATTCCTTAAGAGCATACCCGATAATGAATAAGGCAGAATTCTTTATTATCCTTTTTATTAAGATAAGACTTCCTTCTTTCAATTTAAGATAGAGTACAATATTTGACAGCTAGAGCTTTTCGGTACTATAGTACTTAAGCAATCCAATCTACTAACCTAACCAAGAGTGGGACCCCCTGTAAAGAGCATAAAGATCAACTAGAAAGCTTGGTTACTGCTTAAAAAAATCCCCAATTGCCGGTTAGGGAATTACGTTAGTATAGTAAGTATATCCTTTTTTAGTTAGAATATTGCTTTATTTGTTTTTGAAATAACCTGGTTTTATTGAGAATCGGATACTGCTGAACTTGAGCAAAGAAAGCTAAAAAGTAATATAATAAAAAAGTAAGTTTCTATTAAAGAATAGAGAAAAAAGATAATTTAGTGTGGAAAAAGACAACATTAGGAATCCCCAAAAAACACATTAACGTTTCCGGGGTAGTCCTGTAACTAAAATATAGAAATAGAGAGTAGGCTTTTTGATAGACTTTCCCTTATCCATTGCAGCTTCCTCTTTCTTTATGTTTCGGCTAAGCGAAATAGCTAGAAATTGACTTTAAACTATGGTCTTAACGCGGATCAGATAAGAATACGGGTAGTACTTTGAACCTATAGAAAAGCCGCACTGTGTTGAAACCTCTTTATATATGCATATTGTAGGTTTTAAGCTAAATAACTTCAAATTCATTAGAAAAGGTAAAATGCTTTAGATGAGATGAAGTAAGTTAAGTGGTATTTAGTTTTAAAATTTGTTCTATAAGTCTAGAAAAAAACCTTTTGTGAACCTACTAGGTAACTACGAGCAGACAAAAGTACAGTTAAAACAAAGGTAGAGTACAGCATCCACCTTACTTTTTATTAATCTCTAATAGAAGTTTTCTCAAAGGAAATTTGAATCTATACAACTAAAAAAAGTGCTTCCAGACTTACTTTCTACGGTTTACACTACAAATGCCATACAAACTGTCCATATCTTCAAACATTTCCTTATCCTAATGATCTAACGTTTAGCCGAATCCGACTGAAGCTCATAAATTTTGAACTTTTACTAAGGTACTTTATCTGGAATAAAAGAGTCTTTACTTATTGATTGGGTTTAATACTTATGAGTAGTCAAAGATTTTTTTAAGGTCACGTCGCGGCTCTATAAAACTTTCCTATTACTCTGGGAATTCATTTAAAAGAATATTAGATGAAAAGAAGGTACAAATTACTAACAAAAAGGGTTTTCTCTTCAATTGCTTTTTTAAACATTACATATTGTATTGCAATGCAACCGGGGTGCTAGTTTCTTGTCTTTTTTCGTAGTTGTTGACTAGCTAACTTCACGAAGAATTCTCAATGCAAAGTTTTGAAGACAACAAATACATCTGCTTTTCATAGGGTCAACCTTGTATCAACGGGTAGTCATAAATAAAAATATTACTGATTTAAAGTCATTCTTCACTTAATTATACTTACAATTACTATGAATAGGACTCCTAGATTAAAGTTTTATTCACACACGAAGTAAATGCCTAGTAATTTCCTCGGATATCGTACCGTATTCAGATTTAAATAAGCCCTGATGGTATCCATATCCCGCACTTAAAATTTTTCTTTATTACTTTAAAGTGAAGCCCATTAAGAAGGACTCGGCACAGACAAATGCTGATAAATAGCTTTATAAAGAAGATTTTGAATAATGTTATTAGACTACTAGATTTATATATATGAAAATAAAGGTTACTGACGAAAGAGCCCTTGTATTACTTTATTAATGATTGATAATTCCTTAAAAAAGGAAGGTAAGAGTCTTTCCAGTTAGGATCCGCGCTTTATTTCACTATAAGGTTTCCTTTTAGCGTATGTTCTAGTACATCCTGTTCGCCTAAAGATACGTATTGAATTGACGATTTCTCCTTTAGACCTCTGTTCATCAAGAAAGAATCTCGTGAAAATATTAATCAAGGTCTCTGGATTTGGAGTTACTTCTTCTTTTAGGCTAGGAATACCTGGAAATTCATTGAGCCTCCGGTTACTTTACTGATAGAGTCTATATAAATATAAATAAATGTGTTTGCTTGGATTAACTTATTACAGGCAAAAAAGACAATAGGGAGACTTTACACACGAACTTTTGATTATAATTATGGAAGGCAAAGAAGAAAAATTTTTTAAAATAAAAGTGGGCCTTAGACACAGCAATACGTAAATATATTCAGATAAAGCTTTAACGGCGTACCGGATAGGTTTTTTTAGAAACTCTCACCCAAAGGAGCCTTCTTAACTCTGTTGTAAAACGTCTCGACTTTTTTATATTTGCATTCCAATGTATATAGTATTCTACTTTTTTGATCTAGAATTTCACCCGACTCTATCTACATCTACTATAGGAACGGACCACTCCTATAAAGAGAAGAGCGCTCCTTACACTCGAGACTTTTAACATTTTCCTCACTTGCTTAAAATAAGAAATTCCCAGTAGTAAATTAGGGAACACTTGATTGTACTACCTAATAACTAATAATGTGAGATATGCTGTAATATATAAGGAGTCCGTGTAAAATTAGAAAACGTACTTATGTACATCGGTTAGTGCGTTTCTTTTTGTTTTTTGTTAACTGCCCCTTGTATTCATTCTATAGGGGTATCCGAAAAATCTTGGATCAAAGGTTCCGGGTCACTTTGACAAATCTGAGTAAGCCCTACCTTCTTGCTAAAAAGGACTTTTCGTTGGATTTAATTACGAGCCCTAAGAACCTCTCAACTCGTTTGCCACTAGGAGAGTCCTAAGGGTTAATACTTGTCCTGTTAATCCCAAAATTACTCGGTTAAAAAGACAAATTTCTACCAACTAATTTAAAAATCTGCGCAAACGTAAGATTCTAGCCCTTGTCCCGGTAAGAGCCTCTTTAAAAAACTTATAAGTAAGACTGGTAAGGTACAAGTCAAATAATTGTTTTGACTTAATTATTGTATCTGAGCTTATATTACTTTTCGCTCTAACTACAGCTGACACCCTTTTTCTTAGGACCACCCACATACATATGAAAAGTCTACTGAATAACTGAATATAAGAATAGATAAAGAGCGGATATTTTTTATAATAAATAGAAAAAAAATTCCTGTATTATCATTCTACATTTTTCTACCTTGTGGAATTCTAAGCTAAGTGGTAAAACCTAAGCTCCTCCTATTAGGATGCTGGGATTCGAAACCTATTCGCTATGATATGCTTTTTCCTCTAAAGATCATGCCTTCTCTCTACATCCGAAAATTAGGGTCAGCTATAACAGGTAATTTAGCGAGTTAATCTTAATATTCCTTTTGGCACACCCTTTCCTTTCGTTTGTACCAGCATCTAAAAGCTAGTATAAAGGGTTAAAATGAATGCGAGGGGAATTCTTTCTTGTTTGTTGTTAGGATTCCTAAGTAGTTACTGTACCCCTACAAAGTTATATTTATATATATTGTATCCATAGTTCTTGTAGTAGTTGTATTAGCTCTTAGAGTTATTAGATAGTTCTGGAATTAAGTATAGAGATAAAATTTTTAGCTATAGTAGGAAGGGCTTTGCCTGACCGGTACTCCTTTTTTATTGGTCTGTTCCGTTTAGTAGTACAAGGAAAGAATTCACTCCTTTAGAAAGCCAATTATAAGAATAAATAATTTTAATTTGTATAGGAAATACGAATGCAAAAAAGTCAATAGGGAACCAAGTAACAACAACTAAAGATAAAAGATATTCTAGATAGAAACACGAGCGTTGATTTGATTTATATTCTCTTTTCCACCCTATCTTTTAAAGTTTTTAAGGTAAGTAGTTGCTATTTATGCCCTTTTCTTTGTTTCCAATTCTCAAGCAGTTATAGGGATTTTTTCCTTTTTAGTTTTAGAGAGAGTCTAGCGAAATGAAAGGAGACTCTTTAAGAGGTAGATATAAGTAAGGAAGTGGGGGTTTTTGGGGAGTCCTACCAGGTATCAATTCTAGAGTCTATAGAAGAGAGAAAGCTGGGATCTTTTTTTGGGTCTTTAGCAGGTGTTTCGAAGTTAGGTTTAGCCAAGTTCTCTAAAGCCGGGATTCCCATAAGATAGGTAAAAAGACTCGAATCAGAGGGTAGTGTGCTTTTACAAAGATTTTCAGTCTATATATTTCTTAAGAAAAGAAAGGCTCTCTAACTCAAATTGATTGAGGGTCCTTAAGAGTACCCGGATAGCTGAGTGGAAACTCTTAGGTTCTCTCTTGGATATTCCAGTTATAATAAAGGGGAAACCGCTGCTAGTATGAGGTAAAGATTCTCCTTTTTGGGTTTCTTACCAAAGAGAGGTAAGCCTAAACTTCGATTCCAAGTGAAGCAAAGACTACTCTGAAATTGGGAAAACTGGAATACCCAAAAGATTTTAGTAGTATTAAAGTAAGTCCCAAATCTCCGGGGCTAAAAAAGATTTTGAAATGAAATAAGAAAGGAAAAGGGTCTAAACGGGCTTTTAAAGACAGGAACTTTCTAAGCAGGGAAGCTTACTAAATAGATAAGAAATAGATTGAGTACAGGTGTATGACTGTAAAGTAAAGATCTCTTAAGAAAGGTAGAACCCATAAAAAAAGAACTAGTAAATAGGGTATAGCTAATAAGACTGACGTAGCTGCCAAGAGTAAGATATACAGATAGAGAGAGTCTAGCTCTAAGGTCTAAGGGTTAAGACTCAAAAAGAGGTACTAGCCTTAAGAATAGGAATTCGCTCTATTTGTAAAGGTAAACTCATTAAAGCTTTCTTTCATTCAATACTTCAGAATGAAAGTCTTAAAAAAGTCAAAGGAATTCGCTTGTGGAGGACATAAGTAAACTGAATTGGAGGAGTTCCTCGGGTTTACCACCTAGTTTGAATATAACAGATAGCTCACAACTAACTATAGGATATAGGAGGAGCCTTTTTGGGGAGCAAGTTAAAATAGAAAGACAATGTAGGGAGTCCTGGGTTTCTTACTTGTCAGTCTATATAAAATCCCTAAAAGGAAAAAAAAAGGTAAAACTGGAAAGGCTGAAGAGAGGGTTTTTTCTAAGGCTATACTTTTAAAATGAATAAAAAAGAAAGAGAAAGACTTAGTAAATTAAAGTAAATCTAGTTAAGAGTCTCTGTCACGCTAACTCAGATACGAATATAAAGAAATCCAAGTAATTTATTAATTTTAAGTGATTAGAAGATAACTCTTTTGTATTTTTTTTAGGTTTAGTAGCAATAGTAGGAAGAGGATTAACAGTATAAGTAGGGGCAGTACCTAGAGAAGCTTTAAGAAAGGTAATCTTTTATTTTAAGGGAAATAGGGAATTCCTTTTGTAGTTCTAGCTATCCTAGTTTGTTGTATTCCTATTTTTAAGGAGTTATGGAATATAGGATAATAGGCTTATATATAATAGCTATCATAGTATTGTCTTAGTTTTTCTTTATAATTGTATTCATTTTCTTAGTTTGCTAATATATTACCTCAATGTCTTACGAGCTTCTCGCTTGGGAGGAGATAGCCTTAACTGGTTGGGATATAGTCTACTCTACCGACTGCAGTGTAACGGAGGAAGGTTAAGGTAATAGATATTCCTAGGTATACTCACTTACGCTAAAATACGAAAACCCTTGCTTTCTTTTATTTATTACTTCTTTGTCTTATGTCTTATTGGTCTGGGCCTTCTAACCTGGGATATGGGATTTATGGTTGCCTATTGCAGCTAGTGTAGTTGATTTCCTTTTCTTATTACTTTTGTTTTCTTTTGACTTACTTCTTGTTACTCTGTCTTTTATTCATCTGTCTTTAGAATCTTAGGGTTCTTAGGAAAAAGGGGTAAGAGCCGTACCTGTAACTGTCTTAGGAGTCAAAGCTAGAGGAGCTAAACCGGTACCTGTACTCTTATCTTCGATACCTGTCTTAGTCTTCTTGGTCTTGAGATTTTTTGTTTTAGCTTCCTATTTAGAGTAGTTTAGTATTGCTAGAAATGAATGTCTTAGTCTTTCTTATAACCTGTAGCTCTTGTCTTCTTGCAGCCTTTCTAAATGTATTCTTATATGTATAGATAGAGTTTTCTAGTCTTCTCTTTTTATGTTAATGAATAGGTATCTTATTAGTAATTGAGTATAGTAGTCTAAGGTTCTTCCTCCTTGTACTTTGCTTTTATCGGTAGGGAGTATGGGAACTGAATAGATATAGGAACAGGAGATAGTCCAGAGGTACTCGCGAATTTCCTAATTTTTAAGTGCCGAAAAGGTATGCACTTTCGCGAAATATAAATATTACCTACATTTTTTTTGAGAAAAAGGGACAAGAAAACTGCTATTTATGTTGGGAAACTCGTTTTTTGGTTGTTCCATTTTCGACTACTAGAAAAATCCTCAAGCCCATTTTAGCTATGGAAGGGCCTCTCGGTTTTGGAAAAAGTAGGGGAGCCTTATATGTAAAATGAATAAAATGTTTAGGAAATTCCTATAAAATAGACAGTTAACAAGGAATCACTTAGATAAATAGATTTTGAATTAGATTAATCTCGAAACAGAGAACTTGTAATTAGCCGAGATCTAGCTTCCCGTAAATGTTCAATCATAACTGGAAAGAAAAGGAGTTTTGGGGTTCAAGCCTCAAGCAATACAAGAACACTAAAACCGAAAGAAGTAAAGAATCGATTAGATAAGAATGAATTGAATATCTTGTTTGATTGTGTGAATCTAGTATCTGCCTTTCCTATAACTACTCTACTAATCTACTAAAGACTTGTCTCCCCGATTTGAGCAGGTCAAGCAGACATTTGAATTCTTGCCTGTGGGTTCTAGCTTTTGTTTCTTTTCTTCTCTTTTCTATTAGTCTCATTCCTATTCTTTTCTGTCTTTTATTAGGTTTATTAGCAAGAGAAGTAACAGTAGAAGTAAGCAAAGGAGATATGGCAGTAGTAAGAGATAGGTATAGCCCTTGCTCTAACTAAGGGAATAAGGGAAGCAGCAAGGAAGCCTACTTTCATTAATTATAGTAGTTTCTTAGTATATCCAGTTCTTTATGAAAGAAAGTATACTAGGTAGATAGGAGTTATTAGATAGTTGTTCCTTTATGTTGCTCTTAGTATTATAAGTATAAGGGTTAAGGCGCGAAGCCCTCCCTGTCTTCTTTGTTTATCGTTTAAGGGGATACAGCCTTAGATAGGAAGTAATCTCTGTTACCGACTGGGGCCGAAGTAGGTTCTTCTACTAGAGTGAAAAAGGGTATACAGAGATACACTAGAATCCCCAATATCTGATTCTTACTTTATTGTTTTTATATTCTTTATTATCTAAGTTTGTCTTTTTGTATTCTGTTTATTCTTAGAGAAGGAGCAGGTTTTTCCATAGAGGTACTACGGGTTTCTTGAGGCGCTTAAGTTTCTCAACTAAGCGGGGTATTATTCTTACTAGAGATAGCCGCAAGGTACTTTACCCTAACAAGTATATAGTATCCTTTTATAAGCTTCTCTTAAAGAATTCCCCTGGTTTTGCGGCTACTAGAAATTGAGTCCTTTTTTATCTTATTTGAATCTAGGTGTTCCCTATTTGTAAAAAGTCCAAAAGTAAGTATAAGGCCTACAAATACTACTTATACTTTTCTTATATGTATGCGCTACCTTCTTACTCAGTTTCTGGTTCCTCTATTTAATATGACCCAGGTATTTAAAAGATTCGATCTAGCTTTGGACCTGGGTATTTAGGGGAATGCCCTGGGTTTAGAGGCTCTCTTATCTTTGGTATAGATATTTGTAAAAGTATAGTCTTCAGAATTACGGATAAAGGGTCATCCTGATAAGATAAGAGAAAAATGAGTTATTCATTGCTTTCTAAAAAGGGTTTAAATCCCTTAAGATACCTACCCCAGCCAAAAAGGAAGAGAAACTCAAGTGAAGGGCATGGGCACCTTAAACCTTTTCAAAAAGTTGCGGAGAATCAAATACTTAAAAAGGCCTCTTTTTTTAATAAAACTAAAAGACCCAGGTTTTGGTAAGACATACCCACGGTCATTAGTATTTACTCTATTAAATTTCCCTTGAAATCTTACTACTCAATGTATAATAGCTTCCAGCCCTAAAATAAAGAAGCACCCACTTTGAGCGACCACGGCGTGTTAACCGAGTAAATATTATAAACGGAGTAGGTACCCCTTTTGACTATACGGGAGTGTAGTGCAAGATAAAAATATGCCATGGATATTATTAGAACTGAAAGAATATATATAAAGAAATGTGGACTTACAATTCAATTATACTGAAAACTATTTAGTGAAGTATAGGTAACTCCGATAAGAATTATAGCTTTTTAGTCCTGCTGGCGTGTCCTATTAATTAAGGGAAACCCTTATATTATGCCAAACCGGGATTAGAGCGACTAAAATTATGCCATATAATCTTCTATTAGAAGCTTGCTTCATAGGTACCTAACCTTGCAACTCTCTGAAGAAACTTTCAAGAGTCTCCGCACACTAAAAATAAACTTTTGAAATTCAAAATCGAATTTATTTGGTTTGTTGATAAGATAAAAGATCTCAAAAAAAAAAATCAAAAAGTAAACTTCATGTTTCCAATCCATTACGAAGAGAAAAGCCTAGAGCCAGACGCTGGGAAGGGCTTTCTCCGGGTTTCATTTAGAAAAACGTAGGCGGGCTGCATATTAATGAAGTAGGAAAGTCTGGGGGCTATCATAGCGCTATAAAAGAACAGACAGAATAACTATTTCTTAGGAAAGGGCCCTGTAAACCCTGCGCAATATCTAATTAATACAAGAACTTCCCTTGCAAAACTGGTAACTCGAGGACATCCATTACTCTTGAACACGAATAAGTAAGCTTAGATAGTCGGGTCCTTTACTTGATCGATAAATAGGAACCTACCTGAATCAAGCTGAGAATACGCTTGTAGAATGTTCCTCAGTACCTAAATAAAGAGATCTTTTTAACAAAACAACTTTATTTTGGATATACCAATAAGTAAAAAAGTCTCGCAATTAATATCAGAGTTTCTCAAGTTCCCCTAATACCCACTTAGCCATATTTATTTATATACCATTAAGAATGTTTCGAATAAGCTAAGCTAATAAGGAAACCTATTATAAGAAAAAATACCAAGAAAATCCTTTTTCTTTTGTAGCTCATATTGTCTAGGTAAAGTAAGGGTTTTGCCTTATATAATAAATCTACTTGAACCTTTACAAAAACAATGACATGAGAGAGGCTTTAAAAGGGCTTCTTCTATATAGAATAAAAGTCAATAGAAATTGTGATACTTTGAGGCTTTACCCCTATTTTAACCTTTACGATCGAAAGTAGGTTCCCCTTAGCTTACGGAAGTTATATGGAACCTAGTAATGTCCCCATCTTGGTGATTTTCAATTTTTTATACCTTTTTTGATTTAATTATGTACGGAGTAAAAAAGGGGTAAAACAGAAAGTTACTAGGATTTCCTCCTTAAATATTATAATTTGTTTAGAACTCCCTAGGAAATCTAAGGAGTGTTTTTTAGGAAACTATATAAAAGAAAAAGTTGCTGGACCCCTGTACCCAATTTCTCGCACTATCCTATATCAAAAAGTTTTTCAGGTGCTCTATGCTTGGAACAGATTATATTATTTATATCAAGAAAGCAATAAACAAACCGGAAGAATACAGAGTAAAAGTAGTAAGCAATTTTGTGAATGAATTCTTTGGGTATCCGGGTTAAACTAGAGAAGAAGGATATAACTCAATTTACTATGATTTAGAATTGATGTAAAATTAGATAGCAGATATAAGAGGGGATCTCTCCAGAATTTAAGTATAACCGGAGCTAGACATATTTTCATAGAATAACCCTCAAGTAGCTTCCGACCTTTTTCTTGGTAAGGGAATTTTCACAGCACTTTTATTAAAGAAACCCTGAACTGAGTGCTCTATTTTTACTGAGGATTATACCATTCCTAGTCAGCTTGGGTTTATCTAAACTTGGTTTAACTCTGAACGAAGACTTTGCTATTAAAAAAGCAAGCTTCATGGTTACTAGGGTAAAAACCTATTCTATTTAATTAGATATATACTTATTAGTAACTCCTTTCCCCTGGGTCATAAAAAAGGATAGCTTCTAACGAAAGAAATTTCTTATACTCAACTACGTTCCAGAGTCCTTGTCGAATTTGAAAATAACTTCTAGATTATCTGTAAATTACAGAGTAAGTTCCACTTTTACTAAACTCCAAATAGGGTGCGCCTTCGAACCAGACTTTTTTAGAGGCTAGGTTTTGTAAGTTAAAGATTCACTAAAGAGTAATAGAAGTCTTTTTGGCAAATAGCAAACTCCTTAATTAAAAAGAAACCAGAGTTCCCTTGTTTAAAACCTGTCTTATGGTACAAAAGCCTATGAATAGGGTAGTGGGAAGCTATTAAAAAATTGTCTTACTTCAGTGCCCCTTCATATATAATAAAATAAAGTATAGTAGCACCCAAAAAATATTAGTGAGTTTTACCTCTTTGGTTTAGTAGGAGTTTTTTAGGACTTAACTTGTTAAGCGAGTGAGTCCCTTTGTATTGGAGTAGGGGTAATTAAAGTCCTCAACATTCTAGAAGTTATTGATCTTGCTCAATCTTGTCTTAGATTAGAGTTATTCGTTTGGTTCTAAACCAGGTAAGGGTAGGGAAATTGAATCGTTGATCCGGAATGGAATCCAGAGTTCAAAGTAGGTAAGGAATAAAGAACTGAAGTAATTCATTTTCTGTAAAGATTAAGGAGGGTTTCCCGGTTTCTAGTACTTAGTGAGGAATACACACTAAGAAAGTTATACAGAATCTAGTTTCTAAGAGGGTTCTCCAAAAAAGTCTATTGATTAACGAATCAAGTTTTATTCCTTTTGCTATATACTGGACTCAACTTTTGAAAAAAACCAGGTGTCTCCATTAATAAAAAGGGTCTTATTGATTTTCCCTTAGGTGAAATTTGAACAACCAAATTAGTGACTTATACTCTTGAAAGCCCGGATTTTCCACCTATTTTTATGAAAAAATTCTATTTCGATATATGCACAAAAGTTCATAACACCCTTTTAGCTAATAAAGTCTCCCCAGTTTTCAAAAGGTTCCTTTTCTATCAAGATAAAGGAATAATAAAAGACTCTTTTTTGTATTGCTGGAGAGTGATAAATTTTCATTTTCATTACCGAAGTGGGTACTACAGGCAATCGAGGGAAGCCTAGAAGAAAGAAGTGAAGTTAGGTCTTTGTTCAAAACCCTGACTAGGAAGTGAATTCTTAGATTCGATTGGATCCAGGGAATTCTAAAAGTTTTAGTCCTGGCTTGTTAAAGCGATAAAACGTTCTAAGGGATTTTGTATAGGGGATTTTCCAGACTCTGTGCCACTAAATCAAAGAAATGGGTAAGAGTTTTGACATGGACCCTTTAAAAACGGGTTTTAGTCTTATGATAAATAGGATCTTAGAGAGTCCTAGGAAATTGGAAAGACTTTTTCTACCTTTATTGAGAAAGAATTTCATAAAGAAGAAAGGGTTTCTACTTCTGTAAAGTATCCCGAGAAAAACCTAATTACATAGCTAAATTTCCACTTTAGGTCGGTCCTAGAATAATACAAAGTACATACATTTTTAAATTCATTATTAAAAAGTAGCGAATAGGACCCTTTTCTCATATACTACGGGGACATCCCAGTTTACACATCAAAACAATTCGCGAATATTACAAGTTAACCGTGCCCTCTCTCAAAAACCCCTAAGAGAAAATCTTGCTTTGTAAAAAAATTTTATTAGAGCTGCAAAAAGGGTTTCGGCTGGAAAAATACACCCTAATCTTGTAACGTAGAATAGTGAGTGCTTTCAAATGAGGTTCCTGGATTTGCTTAGTGAGGACTTCAAATCCACAGATTTAAGTATAAGAGCAGAATCTTATGTGGTATCCCTTTTAGCACGAATGTCTCAATTGGAAATTATTATGGGTCTTTTTCGAAATAGGTATGTGCCCTCGTCTAGGATATAAAAAGGAGCTTTTGACTGCACTGGGATTCCCCCAATAGTAAATTGAATTCCATACCATACAAAAACAGGTTATACTTCTTAATCTTAACTACTGCTTACACATGGCAGCCCGGCGATAAGGTAAAAACTCATAAATTAATGACTCAGCCTTACTTCACGAATTAATAAAAGAGAATAGGATTCTTTTACTTGTTATATCTACCCCCTTGGAATTCCTTATTATAGTTTGAGGTTCCGTTTTTAAGGTCTTTAAACTTTTATTTAAGAATTAGCGTGAGCATACTTTTCTTAACCAGGTTCCAGTTAAGCTAAAGTGTGAAGTTTCTAGTTGATATAAGATATGAGCGGAAACTTATAAGCCTAGGAGTACCCTCTTAAAGAGGAGCTGATCAAGATCCGCTTCTTAAACGTCCAAGCTCTATAAGATTTATAGCTCTTTTCCTTAAACTTACTTACTGAAAAGTTTAAGGTTTTAGGTTATGTACGCGCCTGCCTCTTAGAGATTAAGTTTACTAAATTAGAACCCTTTTGCGCTCCGGTAAGTCTTACTGATAAATAGTGCACCTTAAGTAAAAGTGGAGCTTCTTCCTTAATTGCCAGGAACGAAAGAAGGATGTCTAAGTTTCGGTCTAGGGTATACTCCATTGACTTAGGCTCCCCTTTCTTTGTTTTATTTAAACCAAGTTCTTGTTGCTAGATAAGTCTTAATTCTACTTTGATTAAGGAGCCCGCTTTTTAGTTTCCTAAACTTAGTGGAGGGTAGGACTCTTTGAAGGGTGCTGCTTTTATTCCAAATCTTTTACTGCATTTTAATTAAAGAAAAGAGGTAGTGACTTTGAGTAAATTTTTACGCGCCTCTACTATAAACGGGTGCGCTGTAAATCAAGGAAATAACTTTAAGCTTATATAAGTACTCCACTAGTATGTGGTTAGGTCCTTTTTACTAAGGTTATGCCTTTCCTGGGCTTTAAATTAGACGGAAACTTCACTTAGTATTCGGTTTCTGGACAAGGGAGTGCTCTTAAATTATTAGGCTACAAGACAAACTTTCTTTTTAAAAGCCCTATTTTATACTTTTCACAAGGGATTTTCCTATTTTTTTGCAAATTTTCGCGGTTTCTTAAGCACTTTTTGTTTGTAGCTTTTATTAAAGACTTTTCTCGAGGATAAAAAAGGAGGTAGTATCAAGCATAACTTAGGGAATAGATGCTTTCAAGATAAAGATACTTAAAATAAAAAGGAAACCCTCTGCGCTTTCATTTTTGTGTTATAAACAACTAAAGGGGCGCCCCCTTTTTATAAATAAGCGACAATTTTATGGGTTGAATCCGGCATTTAATTAAGGAAGGCTCCGAAAAAACTAACAGTCGCAAGTAAAGCTTTCCTGACCCAACAAAAGTATTCTTATACTAACCTACGGAAGTGAGTTCTCATCTTATAGCAGTAGTATCCTACAAGGAAACAAGAGTCCCTTTTTTAAGAGGTTTTTTCTTTTACTCATACGACTAACTAATGTCGAAAGCCCCCCTAAAATCTAGTCTATCAAGGCACTTTTGGAGCCCCGTTTATGGGAATTCTCCTCTAGTTGGGCTTATTCTGAAAAGTTAAATAGAGGCGGTCGGGAATTCCTGTCTGAAGTTGTTAAAAGGAAAACTCTACCTATTTCTATTTTCTGTATTACTTTCTAAGTTTCATGAGCGCTTCTTGACTAGTGCTCTTCTAAAATATTGGGAAGGCGATAAAACCTTTCTTTTTAGAGTGGATGCACAAAAAGCACTCCCTGTGGTTTAAGAATCCCGAGCCTTTCATACGCATAGATCCGGGACTTGTTACTTGAAAGAATATAAAATCTAGAGTGTAGTTAATTAGAAAGGGGTATCCTGTTATAGTGTTATAGATAGGGCTCTACTAAAGCTTGGACATTGAATGAGTGAGAGTAAGTAAAAAAAGTTTAACAGGTTTAACGAATTCGCCTTAATTAATATGGCTATACTCGAAACGAAATTCTTTACTAACGTACATCCGGTGTGCCCTCATATTCTTTGAAAGTTTTGCGGGGATGTCCTTAAATTCTGGATTTACTCTAAGAGCAGAATCGCTAAGTTGAGATAATGCAAAAACATGGACACTCCTATACTATAAACTTAGGGCTGAACCTATAGCTAGCGTTTCAAATTGCTTAAGTTAAGTGGATCCCCTTGGATTGGAGATTGCTTCGGACTTGAAGCCCAGCTCGCCCCTAACTTTAGTGACAATTTGCCTGAGAAGTGGTGAAGGGAGCCCGCTGTTCTGTAATAGCCCCTGTTTCTTACTAGAGACTGCGGAAGACCTGCCTAATTCTTTATCGAATCTAAGCTATTTTGATACGCCAGCACCTGCCCAAAAAACTTACATATTTGAATCCGTAAGAGACTCATTAATGTATCAGAGATTCTATAAAAAAGTGTCCGTAAAACAAGAATCTGGTTAATAAAGTATTTTCTTTTAATACATAAAAAGTCACACTCCAATCCGTGAAAAAGGTATATATATTAACTTCAGTTTTCATTAATTAATAAAAGAGCCTTTTCTGGTCCCTAAACCTCATATAAGTAAGGACTTTCTCTTTTTTTATTAAGTTAAGGGAGGATCTCTACAGGACGCTTCGGGTAAACCAAGGAATCTTTCTCCCCTTTAGGGTCCCCCTTAAAACCTCTTGTGATTCTAGCAATTAGCTAAGCAACCAGTTAAAGTTTTATAGAAAACTTATAAATAAAGTAGAATCTATTTATATAGGCGCGATTAAGAAAGCTTGTAAATAACAAGTACACCTTAACTGAAACTGACTATAATCCAGATATTGAAAAGGGTTCTCTTCGAAAAGAGACACTGAATTTGAACTGCTGTAGATCCTTTTTTATTTTTAGATGGCGGAAAGTATGACTTCTTAAGGACACCCTTATACTTATAATAATACTATGTTTAATATATCAGAATATATTTATCGCTTAGGAACAAGTTTCAAATACTAGGATTCCTTCAACAATAAATTTCCTTTTTGAAAAGTACTCTAACTTTTCTCTTTTAAGTGCCCTTGTCATAACTAGAATATTTCTCAGGTATTCCCCGGTATATAGGACCCCTCCGTTCAGTAATGCGAGGATTAAGACCCCCGGAAGAGCTCTAAGATTTCTTAATTTTTCATGCGCTTTTACTGGGGGTTTTAGTCTTAGCCGAAGATATTTAGTTAATTCCAGGATTCCCTCAAAACGGGTCCCCTATAACACCTTTATTGAAAAATCTGAGGTTTTACTTCCGCTGCTAGTAAACAACGGTGTGACTATAGCTATACTTAGGATACTTACCACAATCAAATGAATACTTGCTTATATAAAGAGTATAATTTCTAAGGTTCTAAGGTTGTAGTATTAAAGTTTAAAAAGCATACCTAATTCTATCCGTTTAATTTAATTGAGACCCGTTTCCTTTACTTAACAAAAAGTACTCTTATTAATGGAAATCCGGGTTCAATTCTCCGAAAGTCTAACTTATAACATGGGAACCCTATAGAGTAAAGTTCCGTTTACAGAAAGAAACAACCCTATAATTTAGTTCTAAAAAGGGTTTTAAATCCCTTGAGTAACACAATAACCAAGTACTTCCTTTGACAAGTCCCGTATATACACAAAGGCGAAATCCCTCAACAATAAAAAAGTTCCGAATAAGTACCGCTTTTGGAAGGTTTAATTCATTTAAGACTTATATGGCACAGTCCAAGCAAGCCTCCTAGGATTTTTATAGGCCAGAGCGCGCTCGTTCATTAAATCCATAGGAACGAACCTCCTGAGCTGAGCATTGCTCTATAGTTTTATTTGATACACTTATGTTGTTTACGTTTGACTTAAAACTTAAATATAGGTTAAAGCCCTTTCTGTATTAATAATATTAGAAATATGTACTTTAAGAACTTAGAAAATATATTAATACTCTAGCGGGTCACACAGGGTTCGGTATTAATTCCTAAAGGTGTAATTAGTTTTAGAAACCCTATCCCTTTTATTCTTATAGCAGAAGGGTTTCGTCACCCACTACCGGCCTTTTTACTTAAAAAGCACCCCCTGCTCGACTAACCCCAAAGTAAAGAGGAGTGCCTTGAGAGCTGTAATCTATTAAATTCATATTCTCATTCAGTTATTATAGAAAGAAAAACACTCGTGCTTATGCTTAAAAGTTTTGGCTGCGGGTATACCCTTACAAGGCTTACTAAGACTTTTTAGGTGTAGTTACTAAAGGAAAAGCCGGTATGGGGAGTCCCGCTGTTAAGAAATGTTTATCTCTTAGGAAAAAGATAACAATTAAGTCAATTTATATATAGCAGGAGGTTGTGTTATAGAAATGAAAATTTTTAGCTAGCTCAGTGCATTCCGAAGTGGACGTATTTAGTATATGACATTTAGGTATAAAGAAATTCATAATTGATTGTTCTACGAATTACTTCAAGTTAAGAAGGACCCTGCCGGGAACCCATAAAGCCAAAGTTTTTAGTCTTGAAGAGGAAGTACACTAAAAAAAGATTTTTAAATATGACTCCAGGAGCCCCTTTTTCTTCCCCAAACACCTAAACTTCTTGATTGTATAAGACTTGGGACGACCATTCCTTATTAGAAAACTTAGCAAGACTTGTCGCTATAATGGAAGGCTTTATAGCTTGAGTCGAATCCCTTCCCTTAATTATAAAAAAACTTCAGTAAATCTTGAAAAAGTAGACACATGCCCTATAACATAGAGCCTTTGCTCAAGCATTTAAATCTTCTAAAACTTATGATAACTATACATAGAAATTAATGGTAATTTAAAAACGGAATATACCTAATTTTTAACAAAGGAATCCCCTAGCATTAGACTTCTATACCAATAAGAAAAGAGGTTTTTTAGTAGTACAAGTACAGGGTCTTACTTCTTTTTCTGCGAATATAAGAAATTTAGTAATTAAAATAATGAGGAACAAAGTCAAATATGAAAAATAAGGATCTTTCCTACCGTTCAAGTTTTCGCTAAGGACAATGGAACCCTAACGCAAATCTCCTTTTCTTAAATGGGTCCGCTCTTCAAGAATCGTAGGGTCTTTAAACAGGTGAAAGGAACCCTTGTAAGTGATTCGGGCCTTAAACTATCTAAAAGTAAATAAGGAAAAGCGTACGAAAGGCTCCACAACGTACAAGAAAGAGTACATATAATGCATGATACCGGGTATTTTTAGAAAGTAACGTAACTCCTGTTTTGGAAGCTTTAGTACCTTTGAATCCCCTTTTGTAGTCTTTACTTTAGATGTAAAACTATCTTATTCCTGAAATTTTAGTTAAAGTAGGTTTTAAGGAATAAGAGCCCAATCCTCTTTTAAAATCATAAGTTTTGAAGGGTTTTCTTGAGTGGGAATTCTTTTACTCCTATATATCCAGGGTGCACCTTAATCCTTAATTCTTTGTTAAATCAAGGTCTTTTAAAATAAATATAGGTAAAAAATCTATAGGAGTTCCTTAGTTTAGTATAATAAAATCAATAGTTAGGAAAGATAGGGCCCCTCTACACATGGATGGGTTGCGTCCTCTCTAACAGAAAAAGATAAAAACATCTACCTCGAAAGGCTAAATCTTGCTTTGGTTGGACACAGGTTTAACTTGCTCAAGTAAAAAGTCGCTAATGCAGTTACCCTAGACGGAGATCCCTTTTTTATAACTGATCTATCTTTGCTCGTAACTCTTAAACGGGTTCTTGTTTTTAAACTTATAAAATACAAAAAGTGTTACCAGAAAATCAAACATTAATAAATATAAAGAGGCTACTATGATACTATAAGGAAGGGAAGATTGCAGGCGAGCTCAAAATCTGTTCTATATAAGTGATTCCAAGACAAGATATAGATTTTAGTCGAATGGAGAGGTCTCGTGCTTGTAAGGATATTGGAGTCTTTTTCAGAAATAACTTGGAAGTAGAATGGAGACTCCGGGCGGGCCCTTGTGAGAAAAGTACTTTATGAACCGGCTTCTTATATTAATCTCCCTTTAGAAAGCTTTATTCCCAAGGTACGCGTACTAGAGCTAACCCGGGAACTCTCGATCTTCAATTCTATTTATCCAGGTATGCTTTAGTATTAAGGGGCGGCCTTCTAAAACTTCGTAATCCCTAACTAAAAGGAATCTCAATATTTATTAATGATGAAAACCCTTATTCTTTATAAAAATTCTTGCTCGTATTCTACTTAAAAAATGAAATTTTAAAGAGAAGGCTCAGTTCCTCGAACGGAGCTCTTGGATATATGTTCTTAAAGTTTTTTCCTTTACTTTATAAGGGATCCCGGTATATTTTACTAGTACTGAGAAGTGAAATCCCTATCTATAATTTTACTTGACCTTGTGGGATTCTATCCGCTATATAAAAATTCAACTTTACGATCACAGTATTGTTTTGAGAAATGGAGTCCCTTGTGTGAATCTAGTATATGTCTTTTTATCATTTCATTACTTTCTTACTATCTTTTCACTGCCATAACTCAAATCTACGTTCACAAGGAATAGTCAGAAATTGCTACTATGTTGTACCTCTTGCTTTTTTTAATCACTTAAACTTAAAGGAACACTATATACTAATACCGAAAAGCTTGGAAAGAGAAAATCCATTTGGCGGTAAATCTGATAAAACATGAATGAGAATCCGGATTATACACCAACTTTAGTATATAAGAAAGAGCCCGGGAGGTTTCAAGATAACTGAAAAGGGGAACTTCTAACGAAGGGAGTAATAGGTATGTAAGTAGTAGCGGTTTAGAACTTATACATTTTTTTATCCTTTACTTTTTTATTAAAACTAGGGGTTCTCTTATAAGTACAAACCGAGGAAGATTTTTCTCTAATTTAAGAGCTCTTTGGGATTCAAGTTCCCGTGAAGGAAATTTTAAGTCCTGCGAGAAATCCGGGGCTTAGCCTATGCGCTTGGGGATACTGGATAAACTGAGAATGGGTTCCTTATAAGAAAAATATATTGAAGTCAGCAGAACTTTAATTCTACGGAAGGGTTTTCAACAAAAAGGAATCCCACTAAGGAAGATAAAAAGAAAACCCTTTTTAATCTAAAGATTACCCTTACTAAAATAAGTAGCTAGCAAAATCCTTAAGATCTAACTTACGAAGCTCCGTTGTCCTTGTGAATTCAACCCCACGGGGGAAGAAAAGAGTGCTTCTGGGTACTAAAAGTAGCTTCTTTTTACTTTATATACTATATTTCGCGGGAATTCCCTTTTCTACGAGTACCTTGCTTCTGATGAGTTACAGTGCGGAGTTATTAGAAGTTTAAACCGGTATTTCAGTACAATACTTACTTTAGACTTTGTATTATTAGAAATCTTACATACAAACAGAGATTCATATTGTTGCAAAATTATGTGAATTAAGTTAAAGAGGGTTTTCCAAAAAAGGAGAGCTTTTATAGTAAGCTGCCAGGTGTCCTTATTAATAGAATTAATTCTTAACATATTTATACTATTAGAGGGACTAGTACATTAAAAGTAAGGCGCTTTTGAAAAGATCTGCCTAACACGCTATACTTTAAGGACTTGCATGTACCCTTTTCTACAGTGTAAAAAAATTCCTATTCCTATATCTGAAACTCGCTAGGAATCATAAAAGAATTAATAGAATTTGTAACCCCAAAAAACCAACCCAGTTACTTTAAAACCCCTGCTTATTATCTTCGATCCGGTTAAACCCTAGGGATTTTTTAGAAGTCTATTTCTATAGCAAGGACTCTTATAGAATGTAACTAGTACTTGCGCTCAATCGGTCTTACAGAAAGCTTCCAAGGCAGTCAAGTTATTTCCGCTACGTATTTCTTTGATCACAAGGTTAAATTTTATCCTCACCTACTTAAGAAATTCCCCCTAAAAAGGCTACCAATATGCTCATAGGTAGCATTAAATAGGTGCATAGCTGATACAGAGGGAAACACAACAAATAGAATTAATATACAGACTGTCTCTATGAAAAATAAAGCAAAAAAATACTGCAGAAAGCTTTTTTCATAATTCAGAAGGGGAGTTCCTAATATAAAATTAGTTTTAAAGATTAAGAAGGTACAAATTGAAAACCCTTGCACAAAAAGGTATTTATGAAGAAGTATCCTAGTACTCTCTATTTCGAACTTATGCATCTTAGTCTTTAAGGTTCCGGACTATGCGAAATATCTAGACTTTTATTATTCTTTAGTTTTCCCTTCGGGGGCAAGGCTAGTATTACTAAGACTCTACCCCGAGGAGCTCCCCAACAAGGGATAATTTACAAGATAAACTTTCGAGGCCAAAAATAGATATATCTAATAAAGAACTTTACTCGGGCACCCTATGCCCCATTAACCCTAGACTCGTAAATAAATTAAACATTATTGTTATACCCGCGAACCCGTATAATAGAGTTTTTTTGTTGTATCAAAAAAATTACAGAACAATTTCTAACAGAGGTCTCTCCCTACGCATTACACTTCACTAGGGCCTCGATATGCTGTTGCTTCAAGCTGCTTTTTAGTTTGAGAGGTCTATTATAAAAGAAAAAGAGAAACTAATAAGAATACTTTTTGGTTTAGAAAGTCCTACATAAATGGCGCAGACAAGAATCTCTGAAAAGCACGGAACTTTACGCTCTTTCGAGATAGAAGTTATTACCCGCTGCTTTAAATAAAGGTTCTAACTATTCAAGTAAAGAGAGGAGTAGCCTCTTTGCCAGAAATTGGAAGCTTTTTTGGGGGTACTCTAGAATCTCCTTTGCTTTTTCAGTTGTTATCTTAAACAGGAATGTAGAAAGAAAAGTAGGATACTAAATTCAAGTCAAGAAACCCTTAAAAGATATTCAGAAGCAAATTACCTGATTAGAGAATGCCCTTATGCAGGAGGCTCCTACTCCTATAGAATATGTCTAGGTTACTACTGTAACAAATAACTAGCTATATAAAGAAAAACCTCCTGATCGAACTCTCAACCAACTGCGTTCTGGGCCTAAAGGTAGAACCTTTTTTTATTACTAATAATGGGTATTACAGCGGATACCCATGAAAGCTTCAGTTACCCCTGGTTAATTAAAGTTATTCCTAATTAAAGTATAAAAACCTACTTATGAAAGGGCTCTCTATAGTAAATTGAATTCCACCTGAAAGTCAGATACCTATTATGGATTTATGGCAATACGAGTGTGCTGCCTAAACTTTGTCCTATTTATATACGATATACCCAGTATGAATTAGAGTGTAGTATGCCAAGAATTCAACACTTAACTTAGGAAGAATGGAAAACCCGGGTGTAAATAAAGGGATGCCCAAGATTATTCAGGAGAGACCGAAACTAACTTTGTTTTTTTGTTATAAATTATTCTTTTTTATACCTTATTAGCAGCACATAACTTTTTGAAAGAGGTAAAGTAGCATAAATCAAGTTTTAAATCCTCTAGGTTAGTCGAGAAGTTCTTGTAAGTAAAAATTTTTCAGTTCTCTCTCTCTTTTCTAAGAGGTAACTCGCTAAGAAAAAGGAATTAAGATTATAGGCAGAGTTAGCTTTTTATATGACCCGAAATAGACTTAGGGGGAGAAAGAGTAGTAAGGCTTACTTTTAAGTATAGCTTGCCATACTACAAGGGAATAGACCCCGCTTGCGTTGAAGAACCTATTACCCTTTAAAACCTCTTAAAATTCTCAAGAGCTTGCTTTAAGGGTTAAATATTTCCTTGCTTAACATGAAGTTTATAAGCCTCTCACGTTCAAGTTGAATTTTAGTGACTTCTTATTTTTATATAAGGTCTGGGTGGCAGGAATTTTCGGATAGGAAATCCTTCTTAAACAGAGGGTGTAAAGGGGGTAATTCCTATATTTATACTACACAAGCACTCACTCTCATCCAGCAGCTTATTTTTCTTTAATTAGAATTAGTAAGGTATCCTCAATAGAATAAAGTCTTTTTCAAGGACTCCTCCGGAAAAAGTTAGATTGAGTTACAGGTATATATTTTTCTGAAAAAGGGTCGAAGTAATATCTCACCTATTTTTTAGCATTTGACTCTAAAAAATAACTCATGAGAAGTCTTAACTTTAACTAACTTTCAGCTATGAAACTTTGTAGGCTTTATTCTTTAGCTTTAGTACTGGAATTGATCTGGAAAAAAATCCCGTCTCTAATTTGGGAGTTAAAGTTAGAAGATTGAAGAGGAATAGGAAACGAGTAAGGAAATAAATGTCTTATTGTCTTAATGTAGTTACTGTCTTATTAGTTTATTGTACTAGATTGTTTAAGGTAATTTGTGTTTTTAGGGGATCTACCCTAACCTTATTATAGTAGTTTGAGTTTAATTGTTCTAAGCTTATTACTCTACCTAATGTCTTTATCGTTATGGAGAGGGAGTCTATAGGCTTAGGAGAACATAATAGTATCTCTACTCCCGATTGAAACGAAAAGAAGGAGGTTAACTTACTATAGTTATTAGAATGTATGGATCCTTATAACACTAACTACTGCTACTTTTTATTCTTACCTTGACTTATTTTACATACACGGACTTCTTAGATTTACTTACTTGCTTTCTTAGTTGTTACTTGTGTCTTCCTGTAGCTTAATTAAGTATTCCTATTAGTTATTCTTATATGTCTTCTTTCTTAAGGGATATTCCTCTTTTTTCTTTCTATAGTAGAGGATAGAATCCTGTTAGGGTTATAGAGTACTTTCTAATTGTACTTATGGTTATGTAGTTAGTAGTCTAGTTATAGTTAGTTTAGTAGTTGGGGAGGGAAGGCCTCTTCAGAGCATTTAGTAGGAGACTTTTCATTCTAAAATAAAGTAAGCAACTAAAAAGAATAATTTTCTCGTACAACCCCGGTTAATTTTGTTAAATGTACAAAAATTATAATCACCCCAAACAGCAAATAAATGACATTCTAGATAATAAGTTTTGGATTGTTTGTTTTCATCCGTATGACCAGGTTCCTTATCTTATACGGGTAAGTAGTCTTATTTGTTGTTCCCTGTTTAAAAGTTTATTGCTTGACTTACTTACCTACAAACTCTGGTAAATTCGTGTAAAGGTTTTTAAGGAGCTAAGAAATTTTTGATTTAAGGGAAGTATATGCCTATCTTCCTTTTTGTATATAGAGTTAGGAGTAGTTGAATGAACTAGCTTAAATCGAAAGAATTGTTTGAATAGTAACGAGTAACAAAAATCCTTTAACGAAACGAATTGACAGATAAGTAAGTAGGAGGAAATGAAAATTGAAGTCTGAAAGTCGCTTTACCCGTTTTAACTAGACAAAACCTCACCGGACCCACAAGGGCTTTTTGAACCGGGTGTAGATAAGTCTTTTGGCATGGAATTCTTAGTTTTTTTTTGAAAAGGCAAAGCCCCCCCCACAAATTTTCTTAGAAATGAGGTATAGCTTTAAGGAGTTAAGATCCGAATTTTCTGTAGTGAAGTAGAGTACAGGTACCTGCAACCTCGCGATTACCTTTTGTAGGCGCTCAAGAACTAAAGTTTTCCAAGGGACCGCCTTTCGGCGCAATTTCTTGTAATATTCCTTGGGGGTACTGGGGTGGAGTATTTTTAAATTTTAAATAAGTCTTTTTTGATTAATAAACAGGTTCTAAGCAAACTTTTTTTGAGAAAAGTCAGGAGGTCCCGGTAATCCTGAAAGCGCTTTACTAACTAAAAAGGACTCCCTTATAGGACTTAGAAAAGCGGCTGGGTACTTCTTACTTGAAAATCTATCTTTCATTTTGTAGCTAGTAAGGGTTTAGAACGGGTCGGCTAGCGAAGGTTTTTTCTGGTTGTTTATCTGTTTAGTCAGTATATCTCTACCTAAGAATAATTAATAGATATGTAATACAAAGACAAGACTTATACTTAACTTCCTTATACTAATAAACTATACTGCTAAAGGATATTCTAGAATATTACTAATAAAGAATAACACACCAGAATAACTAAAAAAAATGCATAACCCATTAGCTACAATAAAGACAATAGCAACCAGGAGCCCCATATGCCCCCCTACTCCTATGTCCCCTAATTGCCCTATTAAGAGTAAGTGTAGCTTCTATTGTTCCTGCTAATCCTTAGTCTGCTCTTGCTCCTACAAGGACTAAAATCCAGAATACAAAAGTTAAGAAAGCAATTAAAAAGAATTCTTAGTTGGGTATTATAGTGTAAGCTGGTATATCTAGAATGACTACTTCTATTATTACCTCCCCTCCGCTTCGCTACAGTCGGTAAGGATAATTTCTTTCTAGTATCTCTAGGGATAGGGTTCTTACCTTCTATATACCAAACAAAAACAGCTAAGACAATGAGAAAATATACTTAAAGAACTATTACCTATCTATACCTTAACCTTAGAATATCTTTTATTAAGAATATACCTATAACTGCTATAAATTAGGATACTTTAGAGAATACATGGGTTACGGCTCTGGGGAAAGGTATAAGTATTTCATTAGTAGAATTAGGAAGACATAAGACCCTTAAAAGGGAATTCCTTACTTTTCTTTTTCAGGATCCTCCCTATAAACTAAGTAAAGCTAGGGATCGGGTATCCAGAATTCTAGAATCTAATAGGAAACGCTGGAGTCTCTAATATAATAAAAAAGGATTTCTTTACAAGTACAAGCTTAACTCAGGAATCATGGGAATTCCTTCTTGTTTGTGTTTCTACGCGTCTAGGGTTTCTGATTGCGGATACTAGGAAGGGTTTCACAGGGAGTATAAAGAAAAAGAACAGGTTTCACAACTAATTAGAACCGAGTATTAGTTTTTTTAACAAGAGAAAGTCTTATCAAAGGTAAACTCCTAATAAGATAAAGATTCCAGATACGCTATAAAAGAAAGGGATTTTAGGGAATAAAGTAACTCAAGTCATTTGTTTCAAGCTTTCTCACCTAAAGCTAGGGGTTTCCTTAGATTTATTTGAATTTATGCTTTTATTTAGGGATCCTTTTAATAACAAAAAAGTGGAAGCTTTCGGATATTTAAGCGCTTGTTATTTCTTAGAATATTTTTCTATTTTAAGTTTGTTTATAAAAGAAATACAGGTGTACAAACTCCTGATTAAAGCACATGAAAACAACCAGGGAGCTTTTTAGTTTAGAATTTTATTTATTACTTTACTTGGTTACTTGGCAAGCGCTGGTTTTATAAAAAGTAATACAGGAACTCCTCTCAGTATAGGTCGTTTAACTCTGGAAATTTGACGAGGGCCTTTGTTTCTTTATTACCACCTCTTGTTGTTAATTATTAGATAAGCAAGCAAATGCTAGGATCCCCCTTTTCCTTACTAAAAACTAAATGCACGCCAAAGCATTATGTTTAAGTTTCTAAGCTAAGATTGTAATACTAGTGGGCATTCCAGGTTTTTATATTAACTTTCCTTCCAACCAGGAAACCCTTCCTTCGGTATTTTATCCCTATAAAAAGAAATATAGATAGCTCAAAATGAAACTTTTATACATAAAGAAGCTGTAAACCCCGGCCATAAGGGAATAAATAAAATTCCAGTTTTACTTATACAGAGAGTTGCTTTTTAAGAAAGGCTATGGTTTTAGATAAACGAGCCCCTTCCTTAACAAAGAAATCCTTCTTATTTAGAGTAGCTATTAAATGTATTAAGTAAGAGCAAGGGAGTCCGAAAAGTTCAAGCGGCCCTTTTTAAGGGTTATTACATTTCCGTTTTCAGGTTTCGCACTAAGAGGCAGGGCTGTATAAGACTCAGATTAAAGCTACTAAGGTAAGGGTTTTTCAGATGTATTGCTAAGACTTAGAAGGTACATACATATAGAGAAGCTCTAAAGAGGAATTTTAGTACTTAGGTTTTAGGATGGAAAGTCATAGTAAAAAGGAAAACTCAATTCTGAAATAGGTTTGGTAGACTGAAGCGAATAGCCTGATAAAGTTTCTTATGCTCGGTAAATTCTTTTTTTTTTTGCTTACACTCATACTTAATGAATTATCTAAAATTTTTAGCAAGGGGAGATTTCACGTTTCCTTACTATACTAAAGTGGACTCCTATACAATTCAAAAAGTATACTCAACTCAGATGTAACTATGTATGCTGCCCCATAAATTAAAACCTTGTTGTACTCATGTTAGGATACAAATTTCTTTATATATAAAAGTGCTATATGTCAGCTATTCGTCAAGTACCAGGGTTCAAAGCCAAAGGATTTTTAGAGAGTTATGCTCTATAATTGAATTGCGAAAGACTTGGTTGAAGTGTATAAGACAAGGCCAAAAGGGGGATTTAGGATTTATGTAATATAAAAAAGGGCCCTTTTGAGTAGTACAAAACAAAAGTTTTGTTTAAATTCTATTCTTAAAATTATCTAAATAAGGTCTTAAGAATTGCTCTATTCGTGAATTTCTTGTTTTAACTAGAGCTGCAGCCTCATTTTCGCACTATTTTCCCTAACAAAACAATAAAATTTAGTTGATTTCTTTTATGTATTTAGTTCTAAGAATTAAAGTCTTGCGTTAGCGACGTATAATAGTGAGGTATCCGTATCTTGATAGAAGTAAAAGCGGGCTGGCTTTAATAAAATAATTTGAGACCCCCTATTCTAGTAATCCCCGGTTAAAAGTAAGAATAATAAGAAAGAAATTTAACCTAATAGGAGCCCTTTCTAATGATTGGGAGACGACATGACATATCTTCTAACTAGTAGAAATTGTAAAAAACTCTAAGAAAGAAAGTCTAACTTATACCATTTTTGGTCAAGATATAGCTAATTTTAAAGAAAAATGAGTCTGAGGGTAAGGAAGGGTTCTAGTAATACAATTCAAATTTCAATCTGAGTTTTCTATTAAGGGAGCTATGTCAGTATTGCTGCTACTATGGCTTCTTAATAGTTTGGGTTGGCCTTGAATAATAGAAGAAACATTCTTCTTAATCGAAAAAGTGTAACTAAAGTATAAGAATTAGTAATAAGTTTTCATAAACAAGGAGTTTCAAAAAGAGTATCCAAATATTCGATTGTTAATTTGTTATTGTATACCTTAACTAAGCTTCCAATGGGTTTTACTTTCATAAAATAATAAGTGTTGTTGCTAAAGTACTAAAATAAGTACTCCTTCTTGTAAACAGGGTATTCTTTATCTTAAGAGCCTTTCCAAGAGGTATTGAGAAATGTTTTATAGGTCTGTATTTGCTTTTTTATTAAGGAATAGAACGTTCTAACAGCTTGATACTAGTATTATATTCTACTGACCAAGACACAACAAGCTTTGACTTAATATATAGTCAAAAAGTAACAAAAACAAAAGGCCGTTCTCTTTATTACAAGTAGCTTTTCGGGCACCCCTAGGTTAGGGGCTACTTAGTCCTGAATTTTTATTTTGGTTAAAAGTCAAACTTGTTGCTATTGTATTCTTTAAATACACTAAGTTTCTGGAGTATTTAGAAGGGCTTCTTAACAATTAAATGTTTCTTGACTTAGTGTACCTTTGATTGAGTAAACCTCAGTCTGGATGTTGGTTAAGGTACGCTCTCTCTTTCTTCCGTCACATGTAAGAGTTCTCTAATTAAGTTTTAGCTTTTAGTAAGGACACTTCGAACGATAATTAAAGTAAAAACCTTGCGCACCCTTTTTAGTATTCTAAATAAAGGGAAAAGCCCATATTTGGTTGGCTGAGTGAGAAAGGAGCTTTTGGTGAAGCGATCTTTTATTCTGTTTTACGGCGAAGATACAAAGTTTTATCTCTAGTTTCTTAATTCTGAGCTGCTCAAATAATTAGGGTTTTATATAAGTATAAACTTAGAGCTTTTTTTTAAGGCTCGAATTAAGCTTTAGGGTTACTATTTAAGGGGCTGGGATTCCGCTATATGCTTTTGGGAGGAAAACCACTTCCGTATTAAATCTCTTTGCGGAAAGGGTTTTTGTAAAACAAAATAACATACTCGATTTGAGAATCTAAGGCATTCATACATAGAAGCATGTAGATGATCCGCTTTCGCTTTACAACACCTTAAAACTTTACAGTAAAGAAAATTGAGTTCGGAATCTAGAGCTACTAGTCAAAACTTTAGAAGAGCCTAAATTCATGTGGAACTTTACTTTAATATTAAGCATAGAATACGGATAATTTAATTGGGGATTTCCAAAACCTAGGAATATTTTAAATGATAAAAAACCTGAGGTAGGGTACGTATTTTCTATTATAGTTCCTGTTTACTTCAGCTCAGCGGGTTTAATTGAATTATAGGCATGATATTCTATAAGTTTATTAACTTCCCTAACTATATCGGGATGCCCCTTGGAGAAAAAGCTTTTGTCCAGCTTGTATATGAATACACTATATAATGCATACTATCCCTATTATGACAGAAAAAGGCCCGCTTAGTTAATCTAAGTTCTTAGTCTTTATTATCTCATTATCCTGTAAGACTGTTAAATTCCCAACAAATAATGAATAAAGTAGAATCACGGAAAGCTCTACTGCGCAGTTAAATCTACAAAATCCTTGTTTAAGTTAATGAAAAGCATCTTTACTACTAAGCAAGAACCCTCTTTTTAATACTTCATACATAAATTTTTCTCATAAATGCAGGCTCTAGTAATTGGATAACTTCTACTTACAGAATGGAGAAGGCTGCGGCTGTCCCGAAAGACTTAGTCATTACAAAAACTAGATTAACTAACAATATACTAGCAAACCTTACTGAAGGGTTACTAAAAGAGAACTTTTTTCATTGAACGAAATGAACTTCAACACTAATCTCATCTTCCTACACAAATTTGAAAAACTAATTCTAATCTAATACTTACTTTATTAAGAAATCTGCAAAGATACAGCCAAGAATTTATATATAAGGAAAAAGCTTTCTAAGATAAGGAATCTCTATTAACAAAATTACCAATAGAAACGTACTGCCCCAAGTTTAGACTCTCAAACCTCCTCGAAAGAGTTTATGCAACAAAACAAAAGAATATCAGGGTTTTTGAGAAGATATAGAAGCAAGAACTACAATTAACAGATAACTCCCAGGCCTCGGTATCATTACCTGTCCTTAAAGAAAATGGACTACAGGGGGGGAAACGAAAACGAATTCCTAGTCTTGGAAATAAGGATCCTCTTCCATTTCCGTGTTCAGTCTAGATTGGTTGCCTGAGTCTTCAGTGTCTTCTTATTCATAAGAAGAACACCTTGCTTGTTGTGAGTAAGCAAACTAGCCACTTGCTTGATTCAATATCAGAGCGCTTGTCAGTTTCTCGTCAGAGTTCGTTTCAAGTCCTACCTATCTTATCTTCGATACCTCTCTTCTTTGAAAGCGCCATCCCAGTCTTGAATAATTTTGAAAAGCAAGCAAAGCTGTACGAGTTTCCTTATATACTCTGGAGTTCATATACTTTTCTTTAGAATCCCACATTTACGACAAAGAGAATACACTAGTTTAGGGCCTACCTACTACACCCAACAACCTTCCCCGGCTCGGCTATATCACGACTGACTTACGTGTTTTACCTATCTTCATGCTCTCTTATAATTGTATAAAGAGAATCTAGCACTCTTGAAAGTTGAACTGCTTGAGCAATACACTGGATTTTAGACTGAACTAAATCAGTACTCTCTCCTATTAATTATTAATACAGGATTCCGAACCTATGCACTAAAAAACTTATAACCCAAAATGAATCTCTTAACGAGGATTTACCAGAACTTTGGTTTAGTAGTTATAGTATTGAATAAGAACCCCCTGACTACATTTTGTATGATAGCTTTCAAAGCGCTTCGTGTAGGCAGAGCATTCTATAGAAACCTTGACGTTGGATAGTACTAAAATAGCTTGAAACAACCCGGGGAAATAAAGATGGCTTTGGTATGCTAATAAAGAAATCTTTGATAGGTCTGGTGCTCTATTTCCAGACATTTGTACGAAATAGAAGGTTAGCTTAATTGAGAAAGAGAATAAATATTCTACTAGGACTTACTAACTCTTATGAGTAATAATTAGAGTAAGGATTTGTTAGTTAATAAACGTTAAGTAGTGTTTCTTGTTTGTAGCCTTGTTAAGTAATACACTCCCAATTCCCTAGGCACTTTTAATAATAGAGATTTCGTCTTAGTACCAGTACTCACTTCGGAATTTTACAGCTGAGCAAAGGCTCCTTTAAATAATAAGAGTGCCCCCCTTTTTTTTGCTAGTAAATAATTACTGTTCTGAAGCCTAACTAGCGGACACAAGGAAAAAAAGAAAGGAAGTTAAACGAAACTTTGTTTATACAAAAGGATATGGTAAGAGCACTAGACTTTATAAGGAGTAGTCGAAGGTTCAAGTCTTGCCAACGATAAAGGACATAATTTAGCTAAATCTATATTACATTCTCAAATATCCTTGTAAAAGGGAAATCCTTATAATTGACAGACTCCTTTTAGTAATCAGGCTTAATTATAGAAAAGTTAATAATTAAAGTAAGAAGTTTGGTATGGGTCTTTTTAAACTATAACCCCTCTGGCAAGATTAGGGGTCTTCCGCGCCTATATTATTAGGAGAAATTCCTTTACTCTTAAAGTTGCCCTTGCAGTTGGAAAGCTTTTAGATCTTAACAATTGAGCGCTACTATAAAAAAGGATTCTTTTAAACAAACAACAAGTACCTTGGAAGTGGAAGGGGCTAGAAAATCCCTTATAAAAAACTCTTTTAGATACTACTGTAAAAAAATCCCGGGTTGGAGCAGAGGAGCTCGTATATGAAACCCCTTACTTGTTAAGTTACCTAGTAAATAAAACAGGTTGAGACAAAAGGGCACCCATATTTAATGATAACCCCCTTATTAACACCCCTTATGTACGGCTCGAAAGCCAAAACAAATTATAACCCAGAACCGAAAACAAAGTATTCTTAGTCTTAATAATGAGAATCCCTATACTATAACCAAAACCCTGGGCTTAGAAAGATGAAAGTATTACGTTATTTCGCACAGTTGTATAAGTAGACCCGTAATTTCTAAAATTTCTGGCACCCCTTTAGTTAGATTTTTAGTAATTGGAAGAAAACCTTTAAATTCATTCGAGGTACAAATTAGCACACTAAGTCATAAAAAACGGGGACTCTTAATCAAGACTTACTGCACAATTTTTTAGGCGTATTTCTTCTCGACTAAGGTACATTATATTCTTTCTAAAAATTTATGTAAGCTCCCCAAACCTTGAATTACTTTTCAGTTGCATAACTTGGGAAGGCTAGCTGTTAAGTAAAATTACCATAAATTAAAGAGCGCTCCTTCGTGTTTTTTAGGTCTACTCTGCAATTCAAGAAAACATTCCCATAAAATGACACACACTTAAACCGCGTACTAAAAAAGGGGTCCTTTCGAACTATAACAATCCAAATTCTTAAGACACTATACCGAGATTCAGGGCTATTTTAAGGTTTCTATTATGCAGTCCATATAATTTCAAAGGAGTAAACGCTAGCCTATATCAAACTCGATTAAGCTACAATAAGTATATGTCGACCCCCCACTAAAAACACTTCTGATGTAAGGGCGGAAACCCCAGTTATTTTCAATAAATTGGATTTCTTGTCGCTATAGACTATAAGCATAAAAGTCTCAAAGACTTAAAAACTAGGATCTAGCAGAATGTCCTTTATTTGTAAAAAGGAGATCGATCCTATAAAGAACCTCATTATTTTACTGTGTATCCCCTAAACGGTTTCAGTGGAACATAAAGGGGGTAAAGCCATATCTATTTGCCCGATTCCTCAACTCAATCAAGTACTGGTAGTAACACACCCGCATCTCTAGTAAAATCTATAAATTAGCTTTGGCTCTTGTAGACCTGTTCCTTATTAATTAGGGACTGGCAGGGAAACAAGAACAACAGACTTTCACTCTACCTACCCCTTTACTAGAACCAAACAAATGACTTGAGTTTCTTATCTGGAATCAGAAACCTTTTATACCCCATTTATTCCTTACTTTCTTTCCTTAGTCTTCTTACTTGTCTCTTATGCATACTTTGTTTCTTAAGACCCATACCTAATAGAAAGATACATTACCTGTACCATACTTTGTTTCATATGCATAAAGCCTATATCTACCCCCAGAGATATAACCTTCTTAGAACCCTGACTCTCTATCTTATCGGCTGTACTCTTCTTAGCCGTATTCCCTGTTTTCTTTGTGGCAGTGTCTGTATACTCTCTATCCCCCGTTTCCCAACTCTATTCAGTAAAAACCTATGCTAGGATCCCAAACCGATTCCTCAATTCTTATCTTAAAGCCTCTCACTATAAATTAAGTTTATTCAAGTCTGTTTTACTATGTATGCTCTGGTTAAAAAGCTTTATACCCTTTTCTACACAAACCCATGGATAATTTATTACTTGTTTAATTGTACTAATTTGATCTCGGAGACGCTATAAAGTTTCATTTCTGGGATAGCCCTTAATTTCAGGAACCCGTACCTCGTAATATAAAAAGCAGGGCCCACTTAAAACCTTAGTAATCCGTAAAAAGTCGAGAATCGACCGGGGATTCCTATTCGCGGGACTCCTCGCTTTTGAATTATTTATCTTTAAAGCCCTTCTTCATTGAACAAAGAAAGAAGTCCAAAGTTTTCCTGTATAAAGTACTTTTTCAAGAACTTCGTATTGACTTTATCTATAGGCGATTTGTGACTGTAGAATAAAAAAAAAAGGTATTCTCACTACGACTTACTCTAGATTCTAACAACCTTACTGTAGAACTGACGGAATTCTTATTCCGATAAGTAGGGGCCCAAATAACACGAGGTTTTTTGAAATACGCTACAAAGTTTACTACATATACATAAGAGCATGAGAGACCCGGGTGAAATGTGGACATAAAAGGGTCCGGTATTTTCGCTACTTTACTAACTACACCTATTTTCAGAAGTTGTTTTTTCTAAAATGAATTCCTGTTTTTGATAGGGACATACGCTTACAAGGGCAATCCTAAGTCAGAAGTAGCGGCTCCGTATATAACAAAGGGGTGGACTAAGACAATTGGAGTCTTTTATGTATTGGGACTTTCTCCTAAGGAAGCTCTATAAAAAATTGAGTTCTATAAGAAAGATCCTAAAAGATTACTGAATTCGAAAGTCTTCTTAGAAATTTGGGAATCATTTATACGTATTAAATATAAATTTTAACTGAAGTTTTCCCTGCTAAAGGTTAGACAGGACACTAGATCGACAGTCCATTTTTCCTAAACTTTAAGATACATGATTGGGTTTAACAAACTTACCCCGCGGGTTTTCTATAAAAGTAGTAAAACCTATTCTGGAAACCCCCTTTCTAACAACAGGCTATATACTTACAATTACTAGTAACTCTCTCATTTTGATGAAAGGCGCAAACCCAGTAACTTCTATTTCATTTTGTAATTTTCTGAAAGAGCCGTCCTTTGAAATCCTAATACCAAAAATAGAAAAGCGAGCTTTTGTGAAATTCATACTTGAGGCATAAGTTGAGTTGAAAAGAGTACCTCTTTGTAGGACAGATCACCTCCTATAGAAGTTCTAAAAGTCCGGTGAATTTCTAGATTGAAAAGGTAAATATTATACACATTGGAATGAAAAGCCCAAAAAAACTTCTGACAAAAAGTAAGAAAATGCGTATTAAATTAAAGTAGAGGAAAGATCAACTCAGCCTTTATTAGAAGGACTTCCTTATCTTATCGCAAAGGGGCTGTACTCATAAACGGATTTGCAAAGAAAGTAAGACTCTTCGACGACCCGGGGTACCCTTTATACTTAAAACCAAAAACTCCTTATAAAGGCCTCGAATTCAAGAGGTTCTTTAATCAAAGAGTTACCCTTCAAGTACTTGCACTCGAAGCATTTAAATTTATAGTCTAATCAATACAAATTTCATAATAAGCGGCCCTTTTTACACCTCTTCGCGGAACCCACTGGGAGGGCTTTTGCAGTAAGTTTTACCACGTCAAGATACTTTGCGGTTTAGTAGTTTTTTATGCTTTAAGATTTTCTATTTCATGATCCCAGAAGTATTCCCCTAAAAAGAATCTAACTTGAAGAGAGGGGCATCTCTTGTAGCTAATTGTTATTGTCTTATCGTTTCCCAATCCCGGAGCGTTTAGTCGGAGGAAAATCTACTTAAATTTAGATTGTACTGCCATAAAATTTTATCCTTTTAATTACCAGGTATCGGTTATATCCCTAGAAGCTAGCATCAAAATGTTACTCAGAAAGCTAGGATATGCGGCTATTACTTTTTAATATATAAATTTTCTTTTTTACTTATATATATATTACCCCAAAATCTAATAAAAAATTCTCCGTAAAATTTCCCGCTTTCCGAAAATATAGGTTATTGCGGCGTTTCTTTTTCTTACTTTTTAGTAGTCAGGTGCTGGTTTCACGCGCTGAGAAGGATGTCGAACATGACGAATGCTACCAAACAGAATCTGTTTCTTACTTGTCCAGTTGTGGATCTCTCTCACCTTTTATTTCTCACTCCTCCCTCCCATGCCACTGTTCGTCTTTCTCCGAAAAGGTTATCCTCTCACACTCGTCTCTGTCCAGAATTTGAGCTCTCTGTTTAATTCTCTGCGGAGACGAAGGTGAATTCGTAGTTCTGTTTGTTTCCCGAGAAAATTACATGTAATCGTTTTGGATTCTGAATAGTTCGTCGTTTTTGGCCGAGGAGTCCGGCAATTCAAAAACAGGTCTGCTTCAGAGATTAGAGAGGGTAAGTAATTCAGTGCACTGTCTGCTAATATTAATCAGCATTTTCACCATCCTTTCTCTTCTCTTTCAATTTCTCGGTCTGTCTATAACTAGCTCAGACTGGAGAGTGTAAATGTGTAATTAGATGCGCTCTAATCAGGTTCATGTCTACGCGAGTTGATATGCTAATCGGTTTTGCTTGTCTCACAGTCTATAACTGATTTCAGTGTTAAATTCGCATATTTATTTGTATTCCAATTAATTTGAGCTCATTTACTCCTGCACACATCACTAACGAATAGGTCAATGTGACTATTAACTAATGATTAATGAGGACGGTTATATACGTCTGTGTTTTTTCTTCATGTAATTAATTTACAAGAGAACTGGGCTTATCAATATTGTTAAAAAGATGCATATTCATGCTTTCTTTTTATTATTTTACTGTGAACTATGTGGAACTATCATTGTAAGTTACCAAGATTACTGGCGCTCAGAGAGCCACGGCAGCTCCATAGTGATGCTTAGTTGCATTACATGAAAAAATCTTGTTACATAAAGCACAAATTAAGAAAATAAAAGAACAAGCAACAACAAAAAAGCACCCTCTGGGAAAAATTCATGCCAAGCAGACTTGACATTATGAATTCTCATTATATCCTTTATTGGCTTGACAAGAGGTTTTATCTGAGAAAGAGAGAGAGAACAGGAAGACTAGCATTGGACTTAGAAAATAAATCTACTCAATTAAGAACAGAGAACATAATCTATCTTCTCCAATAGTTGTTTATTTTCTTTATAATAAAAGAAATTTATTACAGTCCTTACCTTTGTAATGGCAATACAAGAGGCGGCAAGAAAACTAAAGTAAAAAAGCAAGCCCAACAAACCATGATAATGAACTTTTTGGAGCAAAGAGGGGAGATAGATTTACATGGATACCTGTGACCACTACAAGAGGAACCTAATGATAAGCCAGTCTGAGTTCTCAATCCATCGTGGGAGCATTTGGAAAATGAAGAAAACGGCTGCTAGCGCATTAGGAAGCAAATATATTGCCACGGCCATCATATATAAAGGGTGTTTTCACCTTTATATCATCAATAAATGAGAGCGAATCTCCAAACTTTTCAGGAGCAGCTGTGGAGAAATGAACGTAAAGTACTGGAAGAATGATGATCCATGCAAAACTAACAATTATCTTGAGAATGTTTCTTAGCACGTCAGTGAAGTTCCACCTATGATATCCCGGGAAGTTCACAAAAAGGTCCAAGGTACCTATATAATATAAGATGGGGAGAAAAGAAATCGATATGAGAAGGGTCAATTGGATATATTGCCCACAATTCAATTCCACAATCAAAAAGCACGGTCATGTCGATCAAATATGTAATGACAGATTGGTTCTATCTCTATTTATATATACACGACTCAAATGCTGACTGCATAAGATTTTCTAATTCATTCTAATAATTCTCAACAGGCAAAAACATCCAAAAAGCTTATATGATTATAAATTACACCAGAATATATGATATGTTCCTAAATCTCTTGAATTAGTTAAAATGAAATTCAGACTTTTCTCCTTAGCATGTACCTTATACCATTGAGCTATATCTAATTGCTCATTATTTGACCAATAGAGCGAACTTCATTTTTAAGAAAAGTTAGGGCAGCTATGATATATGGAAAATCAATACAAAGTGTATGAAACAAGATATCAAGATCTCGCCATTGCCTCTTTTCAAGATCCAGTTAACTTAGTCACATTTTCTAAACGGAATTCAAGTTTTATTGTTTTCACAGTAGAAATTAGAATGGAAAGACTTTATTAGCAAAAAAGGTGTCATGAACTTTTACTATATACGAAACTGCCTTTTGTATCTATATGAAAGTAGTTTTCATCAAAACAGGCCCTTTCTTTGTGATGGTTCGGCACCTGTGGGCCGATGCGTCTAACTTGGGCTTTCTTAACGCGGTTCATTTGACGATTCAGTACATGGATGTCACGAGTATCTTGGCGAATCTTTTTCACGTAAGCTGGTTGTACAAAGTTTGTTTTGTTCATACGGGCATCGTGGTTATAGTAGGTAGATAGTAGTTCAGAGTTGTGCCAGCCATGCAGTACGTGCATGGCGAGATTCCTCTACCACTCTATAAATGGAGGCTCGAAAAGTGTCTTCACTTCATCAAATTCAAATCAAAGAAAATTAATTACATTACCTATGGCTTTGAATGCTGCAAACAGGCTTGCTGCCATTTCTGTCGAAATGGGGCAACTGGAAGATGAGTTTCGCGAGGGCCGTAGAGCGCTACAATTCCTTTTGCTGAGTGTTAGAACACTCGACCCTGGCGTCAAAGAAGCGCGCATTCGCGCGGCTAGAGAGCATCTCGAGGATCTAAGGGGGAGGTCTCAAGCGCTGCGGGCGGAGCAGCAAGCACTCCTAGTGCAGGCTGTCACCCACGGGCTAGAGGATTGAAATCTGTGTCTGTAGACGCAAAGTAGTGTGTTTTCATGCTTTCTTTGGCTTTGTTTAGTAGAGATCCCACTCCGATGCTTACTGGAGTCCTTTTTATGCTAACTATCTTTGTTTACATTTTCGTATTTATAATATGAGACTTTAAGGCGCTCTATTTGCTCTTTCCTTTTTGAGTCTTACTTAAAGAAAATCATCTTGGTAGAAGAAAAAGGGCTCTCTTATCTTTGGAGTCTATTTTAAGTTGAAATTCCTAATTTGATAGAATAGATACTAAACTCATTTGTAGGTCCTTCTTTTATAATTTTATATAATATTAAGGTATTGCAAATAATAAGTCAAAGTCAATTTTGCTAAAAAGGAGGTACTCGTTGCGGTAAAGGTATAGTAGTCCTTTTGGCCAGAGTAGAAGCTCTGACGACAATAGAGAGGTAACGAAGTTGAGTTGTTTTATGAATGTAATATGTTTCCGCGGGATCCATAATTTCTGGTTAAGCAAGAGTGCCGAAATTAATTACATTACCTTAGCATGAGAATTTTTCGCAGGGATGTAAAAGTCTAGCTTTTTGTATAATTGCGTTGAGGATAGGGTTTCTCTTACTTTTTCAGGTTCCTATAGTCAGCTATGAAATAATTCTACTTCTCCGTCTATTTATAAGATCTATAATGACACCTGCCGCTAAAATCTTGGTCCACTAAATCTTCCTAGTAAATGAGAAATTAACTAAGATAATACTTTCGAAATTTGTATATCCATTTGGATTAAACAGGAATCAGCCGAAGTAACAGAGCAGGATAGTTTTATTTACAAGGAAGCAGATCCAATTTGAAATCTCATACAGGCATTTTAGAACAATTACCATAGAAAGGGAATCCAAAAGAATAGGTAATGTTTATATTACGGAAGATTATATAAGTACTAGTGAAAAAGAGATGAAATGAGAACAACAATTCAACTGGATTCAATATGGTAACGAATTTCTTCTTTTTGCTGTATATGAAACAGAATTTTTCAAAAAGGGGAGTGGAGCTATACTAGTAAAAAGGGGTTTATTCATTTTGCATATAAGGCCGGCATACTTTTTCCGAAAGAAAAGGCCCGCTCTATAGGGAAAACCCGTTTCATTGATTTTACCCAGGTCGAAATGTGAACATTCCTTTTTTGGCTTTCTCCACGGTGAGCACTGTTTTTTAGGCTTGATTTTGAAGAAAAAGTTCATTTCATATAGATGGAAAAGTTCCTTTTCTATTTTCTACTGTGTGGATCAATTCTTAAAAGTAGAAATTCTATTTCATATAGATGGAAAAGTTCATAAACAGATTAAGGTAGAGTAAGATAACTTAAAGAAGGCAGGAAAGATAAGAAGTATAAGACTTTGACAGGGTTCTATTTCATCTGCAAACCTTTTTGCTTTGACTGGGAAGTCCTAAGTTTCTGGATACTGGATATTCAGTCAGATAGTTAAGTTTTTTGTGTTAAGTAAAGTGGAAGTCAGCCTTTCGATAAAGGTGTATTTAGTTTAGAGTCTAGGGATTAACCAGATAGGAAATAGGATTTCGGGTTTAAGGGCAGTCTTAACGTTTTGAAAGAACCTCTTTGAATTCAGAATTAGTGAGTTTTGCAAGATTAAGTAGATTGAAAAGTTCGGTTTCCTGTTGGCAGGTATTCTCCGTCTATGGGTTTTTAAAGGCGAGCTGCTTAGCTAAACAAGGTATGTAGAAAGATTAAGTCAGAGGGTTCGCGAGGAAGATTGAGTAAAGGAGTCAGTCTATCAAGTAAACAAAAAAAGGTGCAGCAGCTAGAGTTTTCAGGCTTCCAAGTATAGTATAAAGTAGAAGGGCTAGAGGGTTTTTGTTGGTAAGTGTAGACTCCTGTTTCTAGGTAGGTTCATTTCTACTCTTTTATTCTTTAAACTTTAAAGTAAGTAAAGTAAGAGTAAACTTTTTAGGCCTAAAGCAAACTAATCAAAGCAAAAGGATAAATTCAAAATGGATGAGAAAGAGGTCAAATAGGGGGCCTAAACTGTCAATAAAAGAAAGATAGAGTTACAAACAACTAGTGTTCTATTTCATCGGTATTCTTGAGAATTCAGTTTCCTATTTCATTTTATTTCATTTGAAGTAGCTTTGTTTTATCGTCCAAGACTCGTTTTGACAGGATTTCCTTGTAGAGCAAGTTGAAAGAGTCTCGGAATCCTGGTTTTCTAGTAGGATATCCTATTTAAGAGTGAAATTAGGGCCTTTTTACAGGGTTTCTTTTTTCATTTCGTGTGAAATTGAGGTTGAGTGGGTTTCATAACCGGATAAACTTCTCCTTATAAAGTCTAAAGTCAGGGAAAGTCTAGTGTCTTTTAGGGGTCGGAGTCAGGATTTTATAAAAGTCTTGGTTTTCCTTTTTAGAGGCTACCACTTAACGAGATGGGGAGTTTAGAGATCTTAAGTCGGAGGGATTTATTTACAAGAAAACCCACAAAACGGACGAAAAATTTAAATATAAAGTAAAGTGTAGTTAAGCTGCGTTTGAAAGGTCTAGGATACTGCAGAAAGAAATACGGGTAACTTAAGTTTTTGTTCCCTATCGGGGGCTTTAACAGCTTGCGAAAATCCTTATATTATATTTACCGAACTTAAAGTGAATTGTATTTACTAATAAGTTTTTATACTTGTAAGAGCCCAGCTTACGATATATCTATGAAGAAGGATACTCTCTCTGAGGTTAGACACCTGTCTAAGTTTAGCAGAACTTGAAAAAGACTTTGCATGGGAGTTATTCCGGAATAGATCGGGTCCTTAATTAAGAATTAAATTATATATGATTATATCCTCAACTGTGTAATTACGAAGCACTCTCTTTTTATTTGTTTGTAAAGTCTAAAATAACAAGATATCCCGGAGTAACTCTTAGGTTCAAGGTCCCCCCTCAATCAATTAGTTACTCTTAATTATGATGCCCATTTCCAGAATAAAAGGACTCCCTAGAAGACCTACCCCCGAAATAAAATTTATAACCAACTGAAAGAACTTGACCAGATTAGAACAAAGGTAGATATAGGTATGAGTGGTAAAAATCAAGATAAAGGGAAATTCCAATAAAAAATTACGGGATTTTATAGTGCCTACGAACGAGAACTAAGACAACTTCCTCCTTCGACGATGTCTCATTCACTTATGAAATGGCGGTCCTTAATGGCTTAATGGCATGACTTTATCACTCGCTAGGTTTAGGAACTCTGTCTAGGCCCCTTCTCTCAAGACCTGCTAGCCTGCCGTGTAGGTAATACTTCGAGCTCTATATGCGCGACACCCTTCATTCAAAGCGGAGATACTGGCTTTAGGCGAGATAACCCGTTTTACCCAAACGAATTAGTATAATGTTTTAATAAAGAGACCCAGAAAGTACTTTATTAATTTTAAAGACTATAAATAACAAGACCAAAAGGGATGCTCTAGCCTAACATTTTGAGTTGAGTTTCCGCCAATTCTTTTTCGGTTGGCCGATGCAACTCTTATGAGGAATAGGTGATAAGACTTTCTTACTACGAGAAAGAGGCGACTAAACTCTTACCTGCCTCAAAAAGCATGACTTGCGATTTGAACCGGCGTATCTAGATGCATTCGACTCACGACGTAACGAGGGATTCTAGAGTCTAAGCTTGACTTGGTAGGCCGTTGAGACTTTTACTTTGTACTTTTCATTTTCAGTAAGAGATTCTTAGAGACAAGGTTCATAAAATTAATAATTGGGGAGGAAATAAAAGATAGTATAATAAACTACTTACGTAATATCACCCCACCTTTTTATTACCTGGTTTCCGTCTCCCTATTTCTCTGTTACTCTTAATAACTTTCCACAGAGCTATACTCTTCCTTTAGATAAATTAGAACCCCTTCCCCATAACTAGATTTTAAGATCCAAAAAAATAAAGTTGCCAGGTACCCTTCTAAAAGGACTTTGCGAGTATAAATATAGATTAGAACCAACCTAATTCACTTATTAACACAGCCAAGATCTCCGTTCCGTCAGTATCTCTCTTACTTGAAAGCTACCCCTTAAAACTCCGAAAACAAGTATTCATTTCAAAGCAAAGAGGGCAGGAGATAGATCCCAGGGCTTTTAAGCGTAGGAATACAAGAGGGAACCCCCTGTGTATAGGTATGTTATAAGACGTGCTTCTATAAACTTTTTTTGAATATGGCCGGGCTTCCAACACTATTCTATCAGACACTTGGTAGGAAGTGATATTTCTGGCCGCCTGCTAAGAAAAGCTAGTTACGAACCCATAAATATAAAGGCTAAGCCCTTAAAAACGTAAAAGAATATAGATATAAGTACAAAATTTTGTTCGAGTAGTAGTATAGAACCCGGACTTTCCATTGGTATTAGATGTGTATAGCGTTGCTCTTGTAAGAGACTTTTTTCTCAAAGAATAGTGCTTTATTTCGAATACATTTGCTAGTAGCCATCTAAGTTTTTAAATCAAGAATGCTTAACTCTGGGATAAACAAAAACTCCATTTTTAGATCTTACGCTTTGGGTGTTTCTCTCAATCATAATACCTCCACCTGTCTGTAGCTAGAGTTGCCTTGTGGGTCTTCTTATTATTGCTGTTATGGTCCCGTCCCTGGAGCTAATGGAGTTTACTGTACGAGATATGGAATATATTAATATAAGATGTAACTTCTATTGCATATAGGAAAATAGAAAGTACTCTTATTTTAGTTATTGTAATTTATATTTATAGTTCTTATTATATTATGTTTAGTGTATTGGAATAGAGTGTAATAGGTAGCAGAGTAATAGTACAGTGTTACAGGTTACCCGTAATGGGGTATTAGGTTGAGAGTAGCTCTTTCCTAAACATAACATATAGTAGTGGTAGCTAAGGATAATACTCAATTGTACTATGTGCTTATCGTCGGGGAAGTTTTAGCCCTAGATGGTAAATTATATCTCTCTCCTACCGACTGAAATGTAGAGAGGTAGGTTAGGGTTACAAGTAGTTTAATGAGTATACATACAGGCACACCCAACAACTTTCTTTGCTTTCTTATTCACACTTATCTTAATTATTTATAACTAAAGGATTCTGTAGCTTATTCCTAGTCTGTATACCCGCTTTCTTGGTAAGATAGGAACCCTAAGGGAAAGGCTTCCTGTCTTATCGGCTAGTGTATTCTTGTTGCCTGTAGCTATTGCAGTTACTTTCTTTTAGGATTATCTGTACTTTTTTTTAACTATACTAAATAGGTAATAGAGCTTAGTTGTTCTAGTCTAAGGTTATCCCTCATAGTACTACTCTGGAGTTCTTGACATGGGAGGATTGTAGAAAGATTTATTATACATTATTCTTCCCGACTGAGAATTGTAACGGAGGAAGGTTAACTATTATTGTATTTGATAGAGCAGGAATGCCAATAAACCACAAAAATCCCTTTAACTCTTTACAGGGCTCTCCTAAAGCTAAAGGAAAGACTTATTCTAATTCTAAAAACCCAAAGAGAAATGTACCTTGCCTTAGAAGCCCCTGTCTTTCAAGTAACTCTAGCTAATGTAGAAAACTCAGAGTGTAAGATAAGAAGAAGGAGGTTAAGTAAGAGAGATTAGCTTTTGGTCTAAGGATATGAGTTCATAGATTCCGCTTAGCTTTCTCTAGTCAATTTGGAAGAGGGATAACCCGTTAATATTAAATACCTGGATCTTATATATTCTATAGGACTGACTAAATTAGGCCCCCCTTAAAGGATACACCTGATGAAATACCTTTCCCTTTTATACCCATGACTACTATGATCTGCATCTGCATTCCTTTAGAAATTTATGCTTGCGCGGGATCTCCTCTTCAAAATGTAAACGTTAAAAGGGAAAGTAACCAAAATGAAGCATTAACCTTAACCCTGGAGACTCTTAGATCTTGACTAATTCCTTCCCTCAATTACCAGGATTATTAAGAAGGTAAGCTTGCTTATAGTTGGGACTTCCCGGAATAAGAAGAAGTAAAGGTCATTCATAGGCTCTGAACGAAGTCTGTAGTTTCCAGTTAGTTTTTCGAGAAACGTAAACCATAAAAGGCTAAATTTCATTTTACTTGTAAATGTCCCTACTGAGGATCCTATTATTCCTAAAAATTTTGGTTTGTGCTCCCCTTTCCCATGCATGTAGGATGAAAGGTAATTTTTTAAGTTCCCGAGCCGTTAATAAGTCAAGTGGAAATGCAATGGTTTACTCATCTCTTGGTTTATTACAGCATAGAAGTCTCTTTATCTCCATTTTTTCTTTTTTTTGTAGTCTTGTATAATCGAGTAAAGACCCGTGTTTTCTAACTTAATATGTATATGGTAGCTGTACCCACCCTTTTAGGTTTTATATTACAGATTTAGTGTGGCGCGGAGCTCCTTTCTAAACAATAGGAGTAGAAAAAGAGCTTTCTGCTTTCTTGTTATAGACTATAATACCTGCTATATTTTTCTTAGTTTCAATAACTATCCCTCTAATCATACAAAAAAAGAACTTAATACCTTGATAATGTCAAGAACTTTAAATTAAAGTAGGTGGGTAGAATCAAAAAACTAGGATAAACATAAATTAATAATTAAACTTCTAATCTACTTGAGTAGAGCCCCAGCTTGACTTTATAATAGCAGTTAAAAACTTATCCAGAGCTATTTAAAGGATTCTCCATTATAGAGCATTTTAGCTACCTGCTTTGTCTTACTCGCCTTTACCTTTCGTCCAGGGCCGATGCCTTTTTTATAATGGCTGGCCATAATCTAGTTAATATTTTCTCCGTATTTATATTAAGAGTTCCCTCTATGAGACAAACACTCGTCGGAAATGAAAAGCAACTCTTTTTTTGTAAACACGAAATTCTATAGGATCCTTATCGTTTATAGCAACTCTTCTGGCAAGAAAAATTCTAACAAAAAATATAAAGTACAAAAGTATCATAAAAATCCTTTCACAAAAACTTGATGATAAGCATTTGTATTATCCGCGGAGCCCCCGTTGCTGTATTCTTCTATGTATCTTTAGGCCAAGATAAGTCGATAAGTAGCCGTTTTTATGGGCACTGTTGCTTCAAAGGAATTCTAGGCTCTTACTTTGAGCAAATTAGAATCAAGAATTGATTTCAGAAGAAAATAAAGGATCTAGTTGCAAATTAAGGGCAACTTAAGTCACGGTATACCCACACTTTATCTTCAAGTACAACGAATAAAGGAAGCTCACTAGTTTAAACCCGCATATTCGTTGCTATATTGCCCCAGATTTCTGTGATGACTGACTAAATCAATATCATATAAGTCTTTTGTCAAATAGGTTTCGAATATTCGGTAAACTTTTTTTGTTTACGAGATAAATAAGATTTTAATATGAGGACTCTACATTCGGGAGGGGGTTACTGTCGGAAGTCCTTATTAATAGCTAAAAAATGAAAAATTCTTATACAAAAAAGTCGAAACCGAAAAGTCTTTAGTACTGTGGATAAACAGCTAACTAATAAAGTAAAACTAGCCGCAAGTAAGATACCCTTAATGAAGCTCAAATTTGATAATGATTATTTATTTCCTTTGATTCAAAAAGAAATTTACTATTATTCTTTCGATTTACGTGAAACTCATATTGTTCCTACAATGTCTACGGGTTTCTCTTCACTTATATATTCGAGACTCATTTATAAAGAATAAAGTATCTTTTTTTTCTTTTAGGGGTTTCCTTAAAAATAAGAGTACTGGATATAGGTTATAAATACCTAAATAAAACCGAAAGTAGAGCTAGCTAGAATGATTTGTTTCTAAGGTTACGAGGTACCTTATCCCTAAAGGGTGCGTACTATCCTTTTATCAAAGTAGGGACTTAACAGCACAATATAGATAATTAATTAGGTTTTTCTTTTTTAGGGGATCGCTTATAATCGTATTTTTAGTATACTAAAACGGACCTCTACTTAAAGTAAAACCGGTACTGGAAAATTCGAGGAGTTCTCTCTTAAGGTTTTTTTATTTTCACTACGATAAAGGGCCGGGCCCAAACCTGTAAATTTTCCTTATAAAAGAGGGCTGAAACTCTATTTCTGATGATTTAATAATAGATTTCATGCCGTTTTAGAGCGAAAGCAGTCTTTGTTTACCAGAACAAGAATGGGAGACTCGTACAGGTCTACTAGTTTTTGGAAATCCTTTTTTTATTTGACCGGATCCCCTGTATCAGCTAAGTAAAGGTCCTCTTGTAACCTGCAAGATTAATCTTAAGAGTTCGTAGTTAAGAGAAATTATAAAAATATTCCGGGAGACTGTACAAAGGGTTACCTTTTCTTTCTACAGCGTTGGCATAAACTGTAAGGATATCTAGGTTCCCTAGAACTTTAAAGAGTCAACATATTTCTTGCATTTTGCTTTATTTTATGTATTATACACGAGATTTTGACAAAGAATGCCGTAAAGAAACACTTAAGCGAATCAAGAATTTTTCTTGCTTAATCTTAATAAGTATTCCTTTTACTAGGAGATGTAGCTTTGCTCTAGGGTACAACTTAAGTTAAACTTAACCCCCTCCCCGTTTATAATTTACAGAATGAAACTGATTTACACGAGAACTTTTTAGTTAGCTCTATACTTCCCTTTACTCCTCCAAATCTCGTTATTTAAAATTCCGTATCCGAACTTTTATTAGCTGCTTTTAAGGTTCCTGAAAATCCTTTAGACCCGGCCAGTAATCAAAATTTATCAAAGTTAACTTTTAATGACTTTTAACTTCCCTTTATATTATAAGCGCCCTATAACTTACTAGCGCTCTACCAGCAGATTTTGACAAGCAGGCATCTGAGAGGTAGTTTTCCCCAGGACCCAGAGTTTCTGTTTACCTGCGCAGGGCTCGTTAGATATCAAGATATAGGTATTCCTAGAAAAAAGAGGTAGTAGGTATCCCTTAAATTCGGGTAGGGCTTAGGTTCTCCTTTTCTAAACAATAAACTTATTAGACTAGAGAAGTAGAGTTGAAGTCTGTATGCTTATTTTCAGTGTAAGCTTTCTTATTCACAAATTATAGAGGATTCTCTGGGGTCTCGTTTTAAGCAGAGTCTCTAGGACCAGACCGGTCATTGCCTTGTAACGGATTTATTTACTCTTTTTTAGTTTTCATTTTTATTGAAAGCGTAAAATATAAGCTACAAAAGCGAGTTCTAATAAAGTACATCCATATTCCAAAAAACTTACTAGAATTAAACATTGCGTCTTTTTACTATCAGGAGTTCCTCTTATCTAAGTCCTAAATATCGGGGTTCCCATTACAAAATGGAGACCCCTTGAGGAGTGCCTTTTTGGTATAATGCCAAGACCTAGTAAAAAGAGTACTACAAACTGCGAGTAGGAAAAATTTCTTACACGACCCGGCGTTAAGAACTTCTTACCCCCTTTTCTTTTCTCAGGATAGCTCCGAATCTTATACCTTTACTTAGTTTCGTACAAATTTAGTAGAATATACAATAATGCAGTCTTCTTATCGTGCGAAGAAAGTTAAGTACCCAACTTCTATTTCATTCCCAACCTTCCAGGATTTCAAAAGTTATTGGAGTCAACCCTGGAAAACGGAGATAGAGATCCTTTTGGACAAAAATCTAAAGAGTGTTCCTAGATTTTTTTAATAGTACATTTTATTTAAATTTACGCTTAAATTAAAGGGTTCTTTAGAAGAGTCCGGCAGTAAATCTACTCTCGAGTCTGTCTATTTAATATTTAATAAGGGGTAACCCTTTAACAAGTTGTAAATTCTTAGGATGGATTCTTCTTTTTTACTCTTTTATGTAAAGGATCCTCTTCAAAAGATTTTGATACTCAAATTCCTTAAGGGAGGAATTCCCTGCAGTTAGTTAAAATAAAGTGAGAAGGAGTCTTTTGCGGGGTTTCAAAAGGGGTCTTAAATGAAAAATCTATTGGTAGTTATTTAGACGTAAGTCGGTGGAAAGTAATTACGAGCTGCAAGGAATTCAAGTAAGCAGTTTCCGGTATAATATAGAATTAAGGAATCTGAGGTTATAGCTCTTAGATAAGATACTGATGGCTACAAAGAGGAAGAGTAGTACGATTATCCTAGCTAATAAACAGGTATGCAAGGTATGATGAATAGGAGCGGGAGTATGAAAGCAAGTAAGGAAACCCCTTTATTTATAAAAAGTTTAAGGGAAGAGTCTGCTCCTTCCAATCAGTATTATCGAAGTTAGGTTTAAGTTTGAAACTATCTCCATCGGACTTTAAAAGGACCCTATAGGCTGTCTTACAGAGGTATGGGTCTTACTCTTGCAGCCTGTAGCTTTCATGTTATTCTGCGTTTTGTAGTTAGGACTATACTATTTTATGTATTCCTAATAAATAGCTATTCGTAAATCGTTTTTTGGGGATTTTAGATATTCTTAGTTAGTCGTGGAATAAAGTATTCTAGATAGAACAGGAAGACCTTATAGCACCCATCCACTTATTGACTTATCTACCTTTCTTCAGAAACAGAATGTACTCCCCTTAACTTTACCAACAAAACCTTGTACAAAATTGATGGGTACCAAAAACAGAATCCATAGGAATCCCTTAGAACAACCCTACCTTGAGACCCTGGAGCAGGAAAACATCTTCGTTTTGAGTTCAAAATGAGATCTAGAGTCAGAAAAAGACTTACTTATAATTACTGAAGCCTGTTAGCGAAAAGGAAGCATAAGTCTTAAACTCAATTCTTGTTCTAATTGGAGCTTGTAAAGAAAAAAGCAATACTAAAGTACGTAACTTTATCCGGGGTTCTTTTTTTGTATAAGTATAACGTTTCCTAAATTACTTTTTTGCTTAGCCGTTGGTAAAGTACTGAACTAGGTCTCCTGATTCTATAGTTAAAGGTTCTCTTTAGATTCCTTTGCAAAGGCTTTTCTGGTTGGTGAAAAGAAAAAAAAAGCAAGACAGCACTAAAAAAAACCCCTTACTGCAATAACACAAATTGAGAAGTATAATAAAATGCGTTACAGCACACAGACTTTGCAGCTACAAGACTTTATATTATAGACCAAATGACCCGCATTCAAATCCAGAAATTACTCTTTATAACTAATCTGTACTGGGAAACGAATAGTTGGAGCATTTTTTGAGATAAAAACCTATCTTATCTAATTTGGTGTGTTTATCTAGTCCTTCAAATCCCGCAAATTCATAAAGTCGGAGAGGTGATCACGAGCATATATAATTTGTAGGTATTTTTTTATAAGCAAAAGTTGACTAAAGCAAGTAAGAAGTACTCGCAAGGTTGAACTCTTCAAAAAGGGTAACACTTAAAAATTATCTATAACTTTCGGTTAAATGTAATGTTACCGTAACGAAGTACCCTTAAAAATTTATCGAAATGGGGCTCCTTTAAGTAAAACTCAGAATTCTTTTATACTTTATTTCTCACTAGAATACGTTGCAAAAGATTATTGGAACAACGAAAGTAACCAAAGGAGAAAGTAAACCCTAAAGCCCTAACTAGATTTTTAACTTTTAAAGGACGATGAACGAAAGAAAAGGGCTCTACACGGATGGGACTCGAACCAACACACGTTTCTAACTTTACCGACTGCTTTACCACTTTAAAGACTTTAAACTTAAAAGATTTAACCAATGAGATCCTAGAGTCTCTTTCGTGGGCTTTACTTTTTGGTAATACAGACTACTTCCTTTTCTTTTTAAGTATTAATAATTTTGGAAATCCCAACAATTTAAACAAATCCAAATATATAAACAAAATAGTAAATTATTTACCTCAACTTCTTTAAAACCTTAGCTTCAAATTATCCTTTTATAGTTTTGATAATTTACTTATTTTACTAGATCCTATCTACTCTCTATTAGTATATAAAAGTCCTATAGGAATTCTTGGATTTAACAATTATGTATCTAAACTATGAAAAATCCTCACTCGTACAATTCCAGTATTTTATGAAAGTTAGTACAAAAACCCTGGTTAGGACTCCTACTTTATTACTATTTACTTCCGAGTTTATAAGTTTTTATAGGAAAGTTTCAAGCAAGCTTGCCTTTATTAGGTAATTTGAATTACAGCTTATAATATAAGTTACTACTAGGAAAGAAATCCCACTTAGAAAATACCTTTTCTTATAATTAAGTCACCTCACCTCCTATTTATTAGGGTTTAGATTAGAGCAGAATCCTCTATTTGAAATATTAGAATAGAAAAAGCTTTGGTTTTGTATACTATAATAAATAAGAGCTTCTTGCTTTTCAAAAAGTATTAACAGGAAACCCACAAGAACAGGTACTTAAAAGGTCTTACCCTTACGAATTACTTTATGTTTATGACTAAAAAGCATATTCCCTGCGAATGGGTACTCTCTATACAAAACAAAAGTCAAACTGAGAACTTTTAGAAACTCTTATAAAGACTTGGCTGGAACTTACCTAAGTTTTAAAAGCCTACTATCTAATTAAATTACCTATATCTACTCTGTATTATAAGTAATAATACTTAAACTACTCTTATTAATTCAAGCAGGATTCCCTAGGGTCTTATTAAGTTAACAATTATTAAGCTGTTTGAAGTTGAGGAAGTAAATAAAAGAAATATTAGTAGAGTACTTATTATCTATAAAAGAATTTCTCCAAATAATTTGGAACAATCACTCTTACAAAGAACTCAATTGCTGTTAAAGCTGCAGTAAAAGGGCCCCGTCTAAAGGACTTACCAACATTTTAGTTATCTATGAAATCCCGGTCAGTAGGAAGTAGCATTATCCCCTCAAGTAAACGTCTATTAGATTCAGTTCACAATGTTAAGTTTAGCAAATACCTTTGACTTTGCTTGAGCCCCCTCTTAATAAGAATAATTTTATGTATTGCTAGGGAATTCTGTATAACAGGATACAAAGCGGATACTTTTGAGTTTCAATTAGACGGAAAAACTTCTACGGATACCGTAGCCTTTTCTTGTTTCTTTCAAAAAGGGGAAGTTTCTAGGAGTATTTTCAAAGCTTTAACAACCAGTTATATTCTAATATAGAAAAACCCGCTGAGATAAGAGTTTCCTCGTCTAATTTAGAGACCCTTATCCGACTCCCTGGAAGCGCGTTTACAAGAGTAACACGTACATTCTTACTTAACCCAGTCAACTAACCCAAGAACATAATTATTCCTCTTCAAGCGCGGGTTTCTTGATCTTCTTTAGTCATTTGACTTCATTTTCTACTCTCTTCGAGAAACCAGATATTGTGCATAGTTTTAATCATTACACTTAGTTAAACTCGAGTATTCTTTTTTTAGTTATATACCTAGACCCCCTCCTTTGATCGACCAACATACTTGAAAAATGAAAACGCCAAACAAATCCTGTCTTGTTAGAGCACGTTATACTGATATAAGAACACGTTGGAAAGAAATAGGTTTGACTAGTACACAGTGAGGAAAGATGTTTATAGACTCTAGTAACACGAGTTTCAAGACATTGCTGATATCAACTTTCAATCCTATGAAACTCTTGTAAGTACCCGGCATATCCCTGCTAAAGTAGAATAGAAATATTCCCTTGTTTTAATGACTAACTACAGCATTTCAGTTTAAAGCTACCAAGGCGTTACCTGAATTCAGAGCATTACCCTTAGAATTCTACTTGCATCAGGTGCAACCATAACCATACCGATTTTCAAATTTTTCGAATTCTTGTGAGAGGTGCTATAAAGGATGCTTCATAATGCCCTACCTACTTTTCAAGGAGCTCCTCTATATAACTGAATGTGATGCAATAGTTTTGACTCGAGAAAGGGCTTGCTAGCCCGTACTTTTATTCTAAATATAAACAGGATTTATTATAACATCCAACACAACCCCTTTTTCTATCTATATTTTTCTGTTGGATTTTGCTTCACAAGGTTTCTGCAGTTGTACTTGATATTAGTCTCTCTCTTTTATCGACATTGAGCAAACCCGATCAGGGGTCCTTTTTTATAAGCTAGACCCAACATTATTTTTGCATTTTATAAAAGATCGGAGCAGGCGGCTATACTTGTAAATATAGTTTTTCCGATGATTCTATGTCCATTTACGTGCGTTAAAAAGAGATCTAAGGTACTCCTGTATATGATTTTTTTAATATGCTTACTCGTCGGATTTTTCTTTCAAGTTCATGTATCTACGTGTTGTAGAATCCCTTCTAGAATTTCTATCTTTAGTTTTCTGAGTAACAAAGGCCGAGTTGTATAAATAAAAATCTTCAATTATATTCTAGTTTTAACCCTACTTACGGCGCATACTTTGTTATTTGTGCCTGCTGGTTATGGCTAGTTAATCTATAGGGATGCTTGTATATTCTAAGTCACTGGCTTTTTTGTATTGCAGCAAGAGCCTTTTTACTAAACTAGAGAAATTAGGTAGGGATTTTGGGACTCCTACCGTATAATTAGTATATAACAAAAATTATCAGGAAGTTCTAAAGTATATAAAGAGTTTCTGACTTCCTCTAAGAGCCTTCAGTTAAAAGGTTTTTTCGAATAGTTTAGTAAAAAACCTACTTCGCACTGCACTCTTACAACTCCTTTACCGATCCCCATTTTCAGCAAGGAAACTCTCCTTTGATTCTTTAAGGAAAACAGACTTAAGGTTAGAACTAAAACTTCATTTTGAGAATTACCGAGATGTCGATTTTTTGCTTTTTCTAGAAAAAAAAGGAACTTCTAATCACTTAGATAAAAAATAATAAAATTATAATACCATACTGAATTCGAGTTATTAGAACTTGTATAAGTGCTTAGATAGCTCTGTTGGTAGAGCACTGGTTCATGGAATCGGCGTGCAACGGTTCTAATCCCCACTTTTTATTGACTTTCATACTCTTTACCCCTAACTTGTTTCTATTAGTGAATTAATGCTGGATACGGGAGGCACAGAATTCTTGTTTAGTTCTCACTTCTAATAAAAACTAGATTTGATCCTTTTCAAGAGCGACTTCCTTTCTTGACTAGTACCTAATAAAGATTCTTTTACTACTGTAAACCAGACCTATGCATACCCTTAGACGAGAATTTTCTCGAAAAGATAGAAGCAATACCTTGAATATAAAAAATAATGAGGAAGTAAAGAAAGTTCCAAAAGCAAAATTCTCTGGAACATTAGAATCTTTTCTAAAGTATTTGTTTAAAATAATTAAACCAAACCAAAGATAGAGATATGTATCCCCTGAGTTACCGAAAAACCTCTATACTGAAGTTTATGATTGGAATTCACTTGGAAAGAGTCCTATTAGAAGGTCCTTCCTTAGATAGTAGGACTTGTAGCTTCGATAAAAAAGGGCTTTTCTGTGCACTTAGAAATCCTGATTTTAGTGCTATTTTTATTAGTAGAAAAACTCCTATAAGCGATATTAAGGGCTCCTCCTTCAACAGTAACTGGTTGGGACTAATATGAACTTTTGATATTCTAAATCTACTTCCAAGAGCCCCTGTTTTCCTCGTAATAATAGCCTAACTCTCCTGCAATACCCATAATCTGAGTCTCCGGACCTTTTTTCTTACTCTTGTTGGGTTCTCTCTAGTGTAGCTATACCTCTATTCCTCTGTTCGCTTGTTCCATTTCTTCTCGATTTCCTTCTTATCTGTTTACGTTAGAGCGGACCCCCTCTCTTATAAGGGATTGAGACTTTTTAATTCGAATAAAAACATATTCTGAAATGAGAATATTTTACCTCTAAATTGACTACCTCCTTTAGATTCCATAACTAGGTAAAAGTAAAACGAACATTACAACAGGGTTAGGTGTTCCAATAGGGTTTCTCCTGAGCAGCAATATAGATAAAAACAAAGATTATAAGGTATCCTTTTTAAAGAAAAGAGTAGAAAGTACCAATATCTGAACTAGGTTCCTCAACTACTGCAGAGCTTGCTAATGCCCAAGTTCTTTTTAGGGAATATGCTGTATAACGCAAGGTTTACCGAGAGTCCTCAATTTTTAGGGAAGTTTAAGTGAAGTGAATATATGGGTGCTTTCTACCCTGAACATAAAATCTTGTTTTCCTAAGTTTCATAAAAGCTAACAACTTGAAATTCTATTAGCTAAATTTAGTATAAAACCTTCTCTATATAAGTAATTTCATGATAAAATGGAGTATTTGTATTCTAAAAAACCCGGGGCTCCCTACAGTAACCTTGAATAAAGTAATCACTTAGAACTACATCTTTATCAATACTCGGAAGATTCTACAGAAACCCATTCTTCAGTAAAGGCTTAGCTTAGCAAGATCCTTGTATATAAAAATACTAAGAAGTATGTAAGCCTCGCCCCCCCATGTAGAAACTCTTATTAACCAGAAAAACCTATATTTTTTTTAGTAAGCTTGCCTAAGACTAAGAAATAAAAAAAAAAGAAATCGATTTCGTTTAGTATAACAGAATAAGTAAAGGAAACAGAAATCTTTAGTAAAAAAGAAGACTATCCTGACAATTTAACGTTATGACTCTTCTCTACGAGAATCTCGTGAATGAAAACTTTATACATTATTTTCTATAAACACTTCCAAAAAAGGAGTCTCCTGACTTTGTATTGTCCTTTCAATAGCATCGAATTTTGACTACTAATAGGAATACTCACGCCTAACCTACTCGTTAACTCTTTTTTGTGTTTCAATTAGGGAATCCTTATTCTTTTTTTTTTTTTAAAGGACTCTTTATATATTGCAAAAACCCTCGAATTAAATTTCAGATAAAGGTAAGGCGTAAACCTAAAAAAAGTATACTATAAGAGGCAGGGCCGGTCTTACAAAGGGGTACTTACTAAAATTCCTCGTTTCGGATAGTAACGTACACAGTCAAGTAGAGTCTTTTCCTACATAGTTCGTAAGTTCAACTTGCATTTCAAAGGGATTGAACAAACTCACTGCTCGGCAAGGCTTAATTATATAAGAAAAGTTAAGGAGTAAGAAGTCCTTCTGGAAAATATTTGCTGCTAAGAATAAGCAAAGAATTGAACATACGAAGTGGAGCGGAACACACACATATAAAAGGAAAATCCTCGGTAGGGGCTCTTGTATAAGCGGAAGTATCGACAAATTAAAGTTATACAATTACAAGCTCCTATTAGATTCTTGGTAAAAACAAAGTATAAAACTCAGTTCAAATCAAAGTGGATACCCAAAAAACTAAATACTCTATCTTCATCTTCAGTAATAGTTTTTTCGTAGACAGTTTACTATGAGTAGGTTTTTACCTCGGCCTCTCAATGTAGCTGGAGAAGACCCCCGTATTTTTACTCTAAAGACTCCGCGTTAGTTACACTAATTATTAAAGTTTGTTTGCAAAAGGGTGAATGGATATTTACTTACAATAATTTATTAAATTAGAAAGACTTTAATTTATTTAAGGTCGTCTGTAAACTTTGTTCAGATTCTCCTATCTGTATTACTATCCAGTACCGAGCTTTATAATTTTATCTACTGGTGTGGATGGGTCGCAGATGCGGAGTATCCTGTTTTTCGGGGTCATTCATATTAATGACAAAGTATTTTAGAAACCTGGTATAGAATATTATAATAGGTAGATCCCTTTGTAAACAAGGATGATATATCTTTATGTATTCAAGTCTATACAACAAGGGGGCTTTTACTCTTGTCTTGATTAGGTCTGTTATAAAAAAAAGTTCTATTACTAAGGTATTTGCAAATTCGCCGCTTGAGATTACCTCAAAGTCTTCTATTATATAATAGGGATTCCCTCAGGTAAATTGACCTCTGCCACCTACTTCTCCGCTCTCTTTATGTAATATCCCTGGGATTAGCTTTAACCTCTCTTTACTTTACTCGGGGTCAAAACAGCTAAACTACACTCCAATTATTTTGAGATCTCTTTAGGATGGGTGTCTTTCGATTGGGTATAATAAGGATCCATGAACCAAAACCTCCGTTTATCGAGAAAGGTGTTAAGGAAAGGGGTTTACTCTTAAATTAAAAAGGGGCAGCTGAAGCAAGGGATTTCCATGTTACTAAATAGATAATGTTAATGAAGTCAAAACTCGGTCTTGAAAGGAAAGTAAGGTGGGGTTCTTGGCCTAATAATGCAACAGGGTTTATTTCTAATCTACGCAAGCGTACGAGCAAGAAGGAAAAGTACTAAACACCCCGCCGTAAAAAACTAAGAGTACAAAGTGCCCCATTAGACGAAAATCCCTTGCGTCTTGTTTCAAAAGCTTCCAGAGTTTAGATCAACCTTGTTTGTCAAGAAGTAGAGACTGCAGACTAGCCCGCATAACAAAAAATAAACTCTAAATAGAGCCATACACAAAAATTAATAAATCAAGTAATAAGGGAGTTAGGCCCGCTATCTAGAGACTTTTGGGGTTCCAAACTGTATAAATAAATCTAAAGAAAGTTGTAAGGAATCCTTAATTTCTGAGAGTAACCTAAAAAAGCTTCGGAACTCGTTTAGACGACCCTTTGAAGTGTAACGGCTTTATCTTAATTGCAGGAGTCGGTAGGAACTCTACCGAGTTATATACCAGTTGTCCCTCTATGTGAGGTGAGTCAACAGGGCATGCCCTTAAATAAAGGAGATTGAGATTTATTCTTTGGTATCCCCGTATTTAGTCTTGAGTTTACATTCACCACAGCGCTCTTTACCTTAGGCGAAAGACAGACCTGAGAATTCTTTGTTAGAGCGCTTGTACTAAATGAGGGTGCAGTTACAAGGGGTACCGGGTAACGACTAGTACTATATTTAGCTTAAAAATCTAGAATTAAAAAAAGACCCTTGATTAAACTATAGCTCTGCGCGATCCAAACGAAGTAATAGAGCCCTCGTAACTCGAGAGTAAAACCCTACTTGAGTAAAATTGTCGAGGCATTTGCTATAGTATTCCCAGAAGTCTATATATTCGTTGGGTAGTAAAGTCTAACTTAACGGAGCTTGCGAAAGTATAAGCCAGATTAAGAAGACAAGGGTTTTTCGCCAGTTTAGAAATGGGGTTAACTTATCTAAGTGCCGTCAGAGTGAGGGCTGGAGTCTTGTACTTAGTAAAACAGTGCACTAGATTGTTTGAAATGTAATTTATGTTAGAGATTTGTACTCGCTAAAGGCTTGGGGTGCTAGGGGTTCTTTGAGGGAGCTTTTGTAAGAGATATCTAAGTCTTAATTTGATTATAATTTTTAGCACTTGCCTCTTTACGGGGCACTAAGGTAGGGTCCTCTTTTCCAATTTGTAACTATATTATCAAGATTATCAATAAAGGCTGTTCTATTCTTTTTTCTGGTAAACAATAAACCCAAGGTTCTCCCAGGATTTTTGTGATCTTTTAAGAGGCTACTCTATGTTAGGGACGGGGAGGGGGCTCCTTTTAGTGTTGATTTTTAGGAATATCCTTTATAGTAAGATACAGGATTCTGGGCAGTTGTGTAAGAGGTAAAATTCTCGCAATTCTCCTTAAGCTTTCAACCGAATTCTTAGGTTCTCTTATACTTATAATTAAGATAGACTACTTACAGCCTTTACCCTGACCGGCCTACAGTATCGCAAATTATCCTTTTACTTATTTATAAAAAACGAGTAACATAAATTTCAAGAGGGTTGGTGTTGACTACACATAATATTAGCGTTCAAAAAAAGTAAGTTTTGGCCTCTTAACTACACATTTCGCCTTGCGAAAAGCTTAAAAGAGACTCTTCGGTTCCCTTGCTTTAGATTCTTTGAATTTTTGACAAGACAGATTTATTTTCCCTTTGCAAGTCTTGTGATATTCAAATTGACTATTACTGGGTTTCTTAGTATAATACTCTTATCCGTTTACAACAAAATAAAGGGTATCCCTTCGATACTAATTTATAACTACTTCTTTGACTTAAGTTCGCTATTACAATAATAAGATACAAAGTCTTTTTTACAAGCCCCTTCATATACAACACCCCCGATCTGTCTTACAAATTATAGGCAAGGCAAATCCTCACTTTTTTTGTATGAAAACTTATTCTTGTAATTTAGTATTAGTTAAAATAATGCAAGTAAAACCCAATTAGCTTAAAAAACCCCTTCGAAAAAGGGATCCTTAGGGCTTCAATTATAGGGCGCTTTTCGTGTTAAAGACTAGACTATTAGGCAAAGAGTTGTTATTTTCATAAGCAGTGCTTCTCCTATATATCCTTGTTTATTAGACTTTCTCCTTAATTAAGGTGTTTCATAAAAAATTCAAAGCTGTCTGGGTATTGTAATAATAAAGGTTTTCTTTAGTTTTCAAGTATATAGCAAACCCCCTGCCAGGTTTTAATGGGGTTAGTCGTGATCCTAGGTTATATAGTCTATAAGAATTCCCTGGAATTCCGTTTCGTAAGCTACGGTATACTTTAACCAAATAAGAGTTCCATTGGCGTAAATCCTGGGGTCGATCCATATTAAGGATATTTTTTGACTTAACTTGAGTCTCACACAAGCTCGACTCTTTGATAAACAAAACGAATTTGAGAAAGGGTTTAATTCCAAAAATGCTCTGAGAGGATATCTTAAAAAGGATACCCATTCCTATTTCAAAATAACACCCGAGAAAAGCTCTTGCAAAGCCTGAAAGTGCTCAAAGGTTACAGTTATTCTAAATCTTTCTTTTTTGTCAAAACCCGGGGGAAGTCTTCAAAATTAACCCAGGTTCTTTTATTTACTTGGCGCAGAAGCTTACCCGCGGGTAGGATACTCTAAAGAGTCACATGCAAAAGGGCCCGTCCCTATGGCTAAGAAGTTCCTCCAGTTAAACAAGTCCTAAACAAGCATTAAAAACGAAAACTCGTAAGGGAATTCCCATTTTTAATGCTTTTATATGCATAAGTCTCGGCCTTTTGTTTGAAGTAGGTAAGGACACTGTAATATTAGAAAGGTAAAATCTAGAAATATCCCTTTAATTAGTAAGAAACTGAGGAGCTTCGAACTTGGTAGACAAAAAGTATAGAATTCTTAAAAGTATCTCTTTAAACCCCAGGACCCTTATAAAATTATTTTTATAGGATTCCTTACGTTTTTTAACCCCTAAGCAAACTCTTATTATTATTATTGATTTTATGAAAGGGGCGGGGTGCTTAATACATAGCAAAGGCATGCTTGGGACTTAAGTTTAGAGAAGCTAAAATCTAATCTTTTTGTCACACGATACAAAGCCTAAAGTCCAGGGCAGTTTATCGAGTTTTTGTAGTGTGTTTTTTATACGTATGTAAGACCCTAATTACTTTTCTATTTAGGGTTTCCCTTTCCTTTGTATAATATACTAAGCGGGTACCTTTAGCTATATGTCAAAAGGGACAATCTCAGTATTATTGTTTCCATTTGCAAGCAGATAATATAAAGAAAGCAAGTTGAAATCCTAACTTTAACTAAGCCTTGCTATTTTATTTTGAGTATAGGTATCCCAGGTATGGGTCTCTTCAGAGCTTTGGAGGTATTTCACAAAAAAGGAGTTATGGCTATAGGGCTTTCTCAAATGTTAAGGGTAAGAAGACTTAGTCGAGTCAACTCGCGGTATAGTAATAAGGGAAAGATTGGATAACAAAATCCGAGGAAAAGCGTACGTTAGATGCCTTCAACAAGGGCGTAAAGGTCAGGGATTTTTTTTCTACAATTAGATATGGGTATCAATCAAATGTACTCGTATATGAGGAAGGTCGAGGCTCGCAAGGGTTTAGAAGAAGATAATTTAGGCGCACTTGTGTATTCTGCTTAAGAATAAATGAGTTTCGAAAAGTATACTGTTTGCTGAGATTATAACATTTCGACGGTCTATAATATAATAAAGGGATGCTCGTAAACATAGCGGGCTCCATGGGAATCGGGGTGCGGGGGGCTATAAAGTTGCCAGTTAGGAATAAAAATAAGGTAGTTCTATCAATTAGCAACGGGATTTTCAATTGACTTAACTCCGCACCTGCTCAAGTGGGCATCAAATTCAGTGATTTGACAATATAGATTAAGAAAACTTAAAACTATGACTATCCCATAATTCTGGTATAAGTCAAGATAGGCCCTTGTATTCAACATTTTTAATAATAGCTACGGACCGCTTAAAACGGAGCAAAAAAGGACTATAATAACTAGAATTCTATTGAGTAGGGTTTCCTTACTTTGATTGTGAATTGTGAAAGAAAGGGCCCAAACCCTCGCGCATTCTTAAAGAACGGAATTCTAGCGGGCTCCTTTTAGAATACAGGCTTCTCCCATAGGAAATGCTCGCTTTCACTAAAGTTGGAAATTTGCAGACACTTCTTGGCTAGCAAAAACTTATGCTTGGGCTTAAAAATATCCTGCTCCCTCAACATGCATATCTTTCTTTAGTACAGTACTTTATTAAGAAACTCCTCGCCTTATTACTTATTAGACTTACCCCTTCCCTCTAATAAACTTAAAAGACTAGAAAAACTGGAAAAGATTTCTTAGGAGCCTTTTGAGCCATAAGAACTTTCTTACAACCTAGATAAAAAAGACAAGTAGAGAGAATCACGGTACTTACCTAATGGCGATAGGGAGAAGATACCCGTCTTGTAGGCGAGCTTGGGTATTCCTCCAGTTATAGAGGAGTTGCTATAAAGGTTAGTTTAGTATCCATTATTCTATATTCTTTAGTTCTTATTGTTATGGGGCTTAGGTAGGAGCTATACTTATCCTATAACTCACAATATGTTTGATTTCCTATAATTATTTCCGATCCCTTACTCAAAACAGTATCCTTTTCATTCCTATCCAGTTAAGAATATCCAGTAACATCAACAGGAAAAGACTTTCCTCCACTTCCTGGAAAACTGGAAATATACAAGACTAGTATTTAACTCCTCTTGAAAGCCTAACCCTTAACTAGACCTTGCTTAGCCTTCTGTATCTTATTCTGTAAACCTCTCCCTAGAGTTCTATTCTTACTCTGTATCCTAATCTTTAAAAACCTATTTTCTTAAGAGCTAAAACTAGAGCCCTTAGACCTTTACTTTCTTTATATTGACACTTACTTGTTTTGTTTGTTACTCTTCATGATACACTCTTACTCTGTTGGGTATGGGTCTTACCTTGCAGCCTGTATAGGTATTCCCTCGGCAGTTGGTAGTTGTACTTTACTTATTCGAGAGTTTTAGATAGTATTATATGAAATGAAAGTAGTATTCTTAATTAAAGGATATTCCTTCTTAGCTGTTACTACTACAGAAAGGATAGAAAGCCTATAGTATCTCGGTAAGTGCTCACCTGACAGCAGCGTAGCGAGAAGGGCATTTAGTATTAGCAAGGGGGGAATTCTAGAATGTCTTAAAACGGACTATAATTAGTTAAAATGTACCAAAATATCCACCTTTTGGGTAGCTAAACAGGCTTGGATACTCTAAATAAGAAAGAACTATGGGATTATTCTCTTGAATCTGGATTTCTTATTTTTTTACCAATTAAAAGAGTTTCTGAAGTTAGTTGGGTTACTTTGTTTTGGTCTTTCCGTTACCAGGTGTCCCCTACCTGAAGTAAGCTATTCGAGAGTTATCTGTAGAAGAGTTCCTTTAAGCTACTATCTGTCAAACAAAGGGTGCCTAGTGTCAAAGGTTTCTCACAGGGCTCTTGTCTTAACCCCTGTTTCTGTAAGTTCGGTAATAGTGGATTCTATGAAACGAGATCCTTATAATACCCTAATTCTTTGGTTTTTTTTTTCAAAAGCGACGGATCAAGTAGATATGCGGCTCCCTACTTTTTTGTTTGCTTATACCAACGAACCTAAGGAAAGGAGTCTCTCGAATCTAACTTAAAGCTTTTATAACCACGTAAATTTTACTCTTTTTTTCAGTTTTATGAAAGCGATAAAATCACTTAATATGCAGGAATTGTGAAACCCCTTCTTTACTATTTATATAAGAGACCCCCCTAAGACAAGGAGTCGCCTTTTATTTTAGCCGAATTCCGAAGTCCCTGATAGGAATTTATACTATACATTACATCGCAGTCCAGGTTTCACCCCTTAGAACTTAATCATTAACCTTAAAACAAAACCACTCCGAATATGAATTTTATATTAGAGTTATTTCTTTAGGAATTGGTCAGGCACACCGATATTAATAAATTTTCACGGAATTTCCTTACTTTTATCTTAGCATTCCTAGATTTGAGAGCGCGTGTCTCACTAGTATAATACTAGATTTTCTTAATTGCGGAGTAATCAGATTTGTCTTACTTTTTATAAACCTTCAGATTGACTATACGTCAAGGAATACTTCGCCCAGAGGCAGCGGCTCGAGAACTATATAATTAGATTTTGTACTAAATCTCTGTTTCTAACAATTAAGGCCCCTTTGGCTTGTGTAAAAGGGAATTTCAGTACCTAATATTTCTTATTTTCCTATATGGAACCCCATTCACTCCCAAAACAAAACAGGCATGGCTTTATTATGCTATAAGTTTTCGGGCTTTCCGATAGACTCTCCCTTTTCATTTCTTCTGCACTTACTAACCCCGATTTTATGAGTTACACGTTATTTTGAGAATTACTTTTCAAATATATATGAAACATACGTGTCTCTATAATTGTTGTAATTAGACTAGCTTTTCCAGTCTATTATTATAGTTTCTAGTTTTACTTGACTTCAGGAGTTCCTCTGCATTACTTACTATAAAGATACAGAATAGAATATTAACAAATAAGTGCCTTGTCAGATAGTTTTCATCTATAGATAAGTCAGATAAGTCTTGGAAAGCTCTTAGTCCCCTTAAGTTTTTGAATTTGCAGAGTCACCGGATAGTCGGCATTTTTCTCACCGGCACAATAGTTGAGCCTCTTTTGCGGGAGTGTACAAGTACTGAGAACAGGATATGGAGCTAAATTAGGGGTGTCGAAGATGTCCTTTGGTTTGGGATGCTCTAGTATATGGAGCTAGGGTAGGCTACAGGTAAGACTTTGTATAAAATACAAGCTAACTCCAAAATTATATACTCTGAAGACTAAAAGTTGAGTTACTAAACTTATGCGTCTCATATTTATTTATACATTTATTAAGTGTCAGCCAAGAATTTGAATGAGATACATACCGGTAATCAGAATTTAGAAAGGGAAGGGTCAACACTTAAGCTAATTTATTCGAAAGACTGAGTCCAAAGTACAACTCAACAGAAAAAGGGATATATCTAAGTGTTACAAGCAAGAAAAGATGGAATGCACTAAACGGATTACTACGAATCTAACTACAACAGAATACCTAAATCACGTCCACGAAGAGGTATACTAAGAAGAACCAGACGCTGATAAGGATAGGCTCTAACTCTCTATGGAATTCTGCTAACTAAAATACAAATAAACGAGGTTATTTATAAATGATACGATATAGATAGAAGAATGCTCTCTAGTCATCTTAGTTAGTAAGAATGGGTCAGGTTCTTTCTTACAAGATGTAAATGAGTCGAAAAGCTTTATTAATTAAGAAAGGTTTCCATACACTGAAAATGGGATTAGAACCCACGATATACTTGTCAAATTGTAATTGTTTAAACTAACGGATAAAGGTCTCTTAAGCAACGTTCGGGATATAGAGTTTCTATCTGGGCAATTTCTCTTTTCCTAGAGCTTTCGTACTAACAAGTAAGAGTGGGTTAGTTTCTTATTTGCATTGGAAAAACTTCACAATCTAAGTTCTTTCTTGACTCTTGACTTTACTTTGTCAGAGAATCTCTAAAGCACTTCCAATACTATAGAGAGAATGTAGACAAAAGGTAGATCAGATTTGTACTTTCATTATATAAGCGATTCTTTAAACAAAAGCTGGAACTTAGCCGATAGCTTTCAAGTGTATATAATCTCAGTGATTCCATAATTAATATCTTTCCTTTATTAATTACTTTTCTGTTGAATCCTTAAACTAAAGCAATCCTTATCTTAAAGTGCACAAACCTAAATACTAAAAAGACGCACTTGCAAAGGACTGCTTTCCACAAGCTGGAAACTCAAGAACTCAACCTATATAAATCCTGAACTAACTAGAACGAGAAATCCTACTTTTAAGAAATCTCTATTCAAAGTTCAAAGTAAGAACTCAATTCCCTGAGAAATGGAATACTAGAAGAACTAAGTGCTACAATTATAGAGTAACCTTCTACAACTATCTGAAATTCTTAGGACTCTCGCAATACATTATCTTGAACACCTTTGCTGACAACACTGAAACCCAGAACAGTGGTAATTGACTCCTTTAGCACTACTATTAGTTACACTTTCTAGGACACCTTCTTACATTAGCTCCAACAAACAATTAAGACATAAGACAGGCATTTCTTTCAATTCTAATAGAGGATAAAATAACATAATAGAAAGAAATGAAAACGTTTAATTGGAAATGTGTAAAAAGTACGAATTAAGGTCCGTTGTTAGGTGATAGTTGATCCATCCTATTCTTGACTTCTTGCCTAAAGTGCCGTTCAATTTATACAAAATACTCAGGGTTCAAACCTTGTTATAGAGTAATTAGTTTTCTATTCCTGAGTGCTTATCCTAATGCCACAAAGCTAACAGTACTTCCTATTTTATTTCATAATCTAAAAGCAAATCCTTTTCAATATCTTGAGGGGCTTGTCGAAACTAGAGTCAAGTCAAGGAGTCAGTATAGGGGCCATAGCTTGTAGTAAACTTGGAAAGAGACCCCTAGAAGCTCTTAATTCTTTATCCGGGGAGGGGGAATAATAACAAATTTTAGGTGTTATTTAACTAAAAATATCCTTAAGAGTTTTGAAATTAACACAAAGCTTAAAAACCCTTAGACCCATACCTATCTTTCATAAGCATATCTATAAAAAATGAAGGCAAAGCCATAGGAAACCGGGGATACTACATGCTAATGTTTTTAGTTAACCTTCCCACGGCTTACTTCTCTATCTCTAACTAGCCCCTACTATATAGTTAATTAAAGGTGAATTCCTTTTTATGTTTAAAAACCCAAGAAATTCCAAGTAAACTTCTTATTTACTTAAGGGTATGATCAAAACTTTGTCTTTTTAGTGAGACTGAAAGAGAGGCTCCGGGTTAGAGAAGATAAAAGTCTTTATTATACAGAGTTTGGTGGTCACAAGATCTATAATTTAATTATAATAGAAAACCTAGCTCGAGGTCTACTATATAAGTAAGTAGTAAGAGTTCTGGCTCGATGCAAAATCAGTCAGAGAGTACTAGCTGCAGCAAATAAAGGTGGGAAAATAAAAAATAGAAGTATTAGGCTAATAATTGAGTATCCTCTAAAAGGGTTCCCCTGTCTTGCTGAAATAGGTGATATTTATCAAAAAGTAGGCAATTATCCAGGATGGTAATAGAAAGCTCTTAGAAAAGTAATCCTTTATTGTGAATCCTATATAGAATCAGACTCTTTTATATACCCGCATATCCTTTATACATGAGTTTAGTTATACTCTTCTTACCTGGATCATTTCACAAAGATATAGTCATTTTATACACTTAGCTTAAAAAGAGTCCCAAGTGCCCCGTTTGTAGTAACTTTAAGAGTTTGCTTTGATAATTACTTCTTTGTCACACGTTCCTTGAACTTCGTGCCAGCAGTTTAAAACCTGGTTTTTTACTTTTCTTTGTAATGTCAAGCCATAGCCATTTTTCTGCAATATTGAAAAACTAAAATCCGAGCTGAAGAAGTTTCTTTTGCCTATAGACGTAAATGAGGGCATATTTAGAAAGAAATTAGACTTACTTGACCGAGCTCCCATCTTTTATAAAAGAAATAAATATAGAAACGAAAACTCTATATTCGCGGGATCCTTTTCAGTGATACATGATATATAGTAACTAAGACAGCCTCGCTCCTTCGTGGTGTGCAACCTTTTATCTAAGTCCAAGACTTCCGTATATAATTGAATTTGTTAATTAATTACTATGCAGGATTTACTGTTTATCTACCTGTTGATAAGAGCCTTTGCCAGTCTTCTAAATTAAATGAAATCTTTAAACTTATGTTCTATTGTTTTATAGCTTACGAAATTTTTTGTTTTTATAAAGTAAAACGGGTGGAGAAAGTCGTTTATAATATGAGAATACTTTTATTTTAAGACCTTACAAGGGAAGTCTAGAGTTCTGCCTTTACATTTGCTTCATTTCTTGGCTATGCTCTAGTTTAAAGACTCCTGTTGGGCCCCATCCCTTTAGTTACTTGTTAAAGCCTTTTTTCTAGAGTAATCTTATTTTGAATTCATAGAGTACCCCTATTATATAATATATACAGTAAAGTACATAACACTACAAGCGGACTCCCTGTTTCTCTGGATATAGACTAAAAGTTTACCTGCTGTACAATTCCGGAGTTCTTTTTCTATACTTATAAGAGAAACTCTTAAGAACTTTGTTTAGAACTCAATCACAAATTCAAAGCCGGACTTTACCTGACTTGTCTTATAGGGCCTTCTAAAATATCTCAGGCTTATTTATTACCGGTTACAGGTTCTACATTTAGGATCTTCTATTTGTTTGTCCCTACTTTTTCTTAATCCCTATTCCCCATATTACAGACTAATTCCCTTAAGCTTACAAGTACCGGTATAGGTCTAGCTCCTACTACTACTGTTCCTTCTCTAACTCCTAATCAAAGAATACAGAATCTAAAACAAGTAAAGAAAACCAAAGCAAATAAAAGCAATTAATTAAAAGAAAGAAAGAAAAACTCTAAGACTTCACTGACTGGATTTGAACCTACGCGCATAAAATCAATAGGCTTTTGATGTAACCTTCCATCTCAATACGAATTGACTCTACTAATATAAAAAAGAAAACTCTTACTTAGGCACTTAGGCTATGAAAGGAAAGACAAGAGCAACCAAGCTCCAACTACACAACTACAAGAAGCCCTATCTCTAACTCTCTCTCCCAGGTTATAAGACTCCTTCCTTGCGGGTTCCCTTAACGGTACCGCTACTGTGTTCCTACTCTGGCTAATAAAGCTAAGAAAACCGGTTGGGGATGAAATAGAATCCTGCTTATGTTGATATCTATAATGTCTAGAATGTCATTTATCTGCTGTTGAGGTACTTCTTTTAAGTTAAGGCGCCCCCGTTTACCATCAAGATTGACTAGGTTTCTTTTGAAGTGCAGTCCCATCAAGCCCTTAAGACCAACAGGAAAAGTTCGCAATCTAATCTACTGGAAACCTGTTTCTTTAACAGACTGAACCAGAGAATACAATAACACTATAAGAGAAGGCGCCGGTTCTAATTCCATAATGTTGACTTTCATCTATTCCTTTCCTACGGACTGCCCATGTCGTTGCATACTGACAAACCTGTCGCTATACTGCCTCCTTATTCTATAAAAACTGAAAACAAAAGACTTTCTTGTTTTCGTAAACCTTTACAGGAAAGTGTTTCATAAACTGTAATTTAGTTTCTTTTTCTTCTTTTTTATGGGAAAGTACCTTGTTTCCTGTAAAAGAAAAGATAGGTATAGAGTAATCTGGTTTTCCTATTATTAGGTACTTTATCTTATAGGCCAATGCTTGACAGGGAATTAGAAAGAGTATATATAGTTTATAGTTGGGATTGATTAATGCAGTCAAATTGGTAAGGAGATCCTTTTCCGAGTTTTCTCTATAAGTGCTGCGCGATTAGAACTTACTGTATTTGTATCTTCCAAATAGTTATAAAGAAAGTGAGTAAGTGGGTCATAAGAAGAGGATAGAGAGTCACATAATCTACGGGTAGAGCCCAGAGAATTAAAGTTCTTAAGACAGGAAGAGTAGTAAACAGAAGCAGATTTTTTTTCTAGGTTTCCGGATTCGGAGTCTAAAGTAGAAGCGGATTTGTTATTAGAGGGTTAAGTGCTCAATTTGTTACGTATGTAAGAGATTCCTTTCTTAGCCTTTTTCAGTAAGCTAGTTTGTGCCGTGAAGAGGTTTAATAGATTCGTACAAGGTTATGCTATATAGAAGAGTTCACCCTTGTAGGAGCAAGCCAATAAGATATGGATACAGAAGTTACAGGGCTCAAAGTTTCCGGTAAAGAAAAACCTGAATGTCATTCTGCTATTCTTGTTAATGTAAGGGATTTAAGAATAATGATAAGGAGGGAAGATTCAGTGTCTCTTTTTCTGTAGTGTTCATTATCTGGCTGGTTCGGTACAATCTAATTAAGGGGTAGTACCTAAAATCTTCTTTTCTTCCAAAAGGTTAAGTTCTATTATTTAAAGTAAGTCGAAAGCCGGTCTAAAGAAATCGAACTAAAAGTAAGAATTTTGATACAATAAAATAGGCGATAAAGAGGTTGAATTGAATAGGGCGCCTGCTTAGTATCGAAACTTAGGATAAAAGCTATTATAGAGAGTCTTTTTGGCAAGATTCGAATTCATTTGTATTCCTTATTCTAACTTTGACTGTAGGAAGTACTTGATTCAAGTTAGGAGTTGCTGTGAAAGTCTGTTCCTTTGTTTCAATTACTAGCTATGTAGTAGTAGAGCTATTAAAGTTTTGGTTTCTTATCTCCCCGGTCTGCCTCATTAGTCAAACAGCGGTTTCTAGAATGTGTTAAATCAAACGAGAAAGTATAATAGGCAAAAAACAGGTTGCTGGGGTAGATTCATTTGTGTTTTAACGCACAGGCCGTACAATAAAATCTGATATAGAGCTCTTGGGTAAGCCGGGATTGAGTAATGAAGGCAAATATGAAAAGAAGGAGATAGAAGGATTTCCTAGTGGGTTAAGAAGGTAGTAGGTAAACACCGGGCTAGTAGGTAGCATTTCTTAAGAAAAGAAAAGCACTCAGGTAGGGTAGGCATAGCTCTTAATCTATAAAACCGAGTTATAGCTTGCTCTTAATTATTCAAAAAGGGCTCCTTGCTTTTATTGGATTAAAAAACTAGGGGCAATCCCTGTAGTAAGCTTTTTTAACCTTCTTTAGTACTATTCTAGTCTAGATCCTAAAAGTTTAAAATAGAGTAGGCCCTAAACTTATGTCGTATTTTCAGAGGAGTCCCCTTTTCTAAATTACAAAGAGTTAGGTCTTTTTCAATACTAAATTTCACGAGTAGAGATTTACTTATGTTGTCAGTTCCCAAGGCTCCTTTCCTTTTTATAGTATACACGCACCAGCCTTAGACTTACTTGTTCTTGCTTCTTGAGTGAGATTGACTTGCTTTACTTGTTGACTTAGATTTCTCTACTGCTTTTGATTCACTTGTTTGTTAGAGAGAGTCTTATTAGGAGGAAGAGGAGGAGCTGTAGAGACTAGTACTCTTATTGTTGCTGTGGGTTTATCAGTACAGGGGATTTAGCCCTAGATGGATAAGATATTATGTTGTTAAACTGAGAATTCCCTCTTCGATTCCTTATCTATAAATAGTAACTCAAGAATTTATATAATTAACCCTCTGTTAAAAACTGAAATGTAGAATCCCAAAAGAAGGAAGTTAATGGATTCACTGTTTATAAAAGAAGTTTAATTAATAAGATTTGTATTCCAGTTTGTAGCCAATTTGTAAGCCGGTGAGGATCAGTGAAAAGAGTAAAGTCTTAAAGGAGGTTCCAGTTTAGTAGTTTTAAAGGAGTCAATTGAAATAGATTCTCTTGCCCTTCGAACTCTAATAATCCACTCTTCTTATTTCTATAAGATTGTTTAGGAAGGAACATTAAGGAACAAAGTCTATGTCATTAATTCAATGCTTTCTCCTCTAAAGCGGGCCCAGGCGAGGCCTGTATCTTATGGAGCAATCTGTAGCTAGGAGAAGTACTATCTAGTCAATGGGTGTATTACAGTTGTTAGTTATTGACACAGTAGTTAGTAACCAAGGGGAAGGCTTTAACAATCCAAGGGATGTGTTTTTACAAATTATGTTGTGAGTATCTTATATTCCAGGTTTTCAGACCCAGCATTTCAAAGGACAGCTTACAAGGATTCTCTTAGTTTTGTATTCTCTACTGTCAATCAAGTCTCATCGTATCATAGCTAGAAAGTGACATCCACTTTTAACTCTAACAAACAAGGACTTTCAAAGGATTCTAAATAGAAAATGTGAAAGAAATTCCTAGATCAATATATCCTAATTTGAGGTGTTCTTAAGTTCCTAAATTCTATTCAGTTTTCAGTTAATGAAACCGAAGCTATTAGAGAGTTAGAAAAGAAATAAAGCAGGCTTTCACTAGCTACCAACTGTATCAGTACCTTCTGAGTAAAGAACAAGTTAGCTGGGCCTCCTTTTAGAAGAATACACTGCTTTCGACTACTATTGGCTAGTTTTAGAGAACTCTGAGTCCTAAAGCGGCTATTACAATATCTTTCTAGTTAGTAGAGAATAGAAACTTGACTTCAAACAAAACACACAAGTTCAATGGATCCCAGGTTATTATAGTTCAGATTAAAAAAGGACTAGCTTCTCCTTGCGAATGACAACTTATAAAGACAAAGAGCACATAGTAGATGAAAGTAGAGTCAGTCAGCATGTTTCCTGTCAGTTAGGGATGAGAGTAGTGGTTTTAGGGTTTTAGAGGATGAGGATTTAGAGTTTGGTTCGAAGAGAGGATTTTATTGACATCCTTTACTGGTTTAGCAATCCTTAGTTTCGATACACCTTACAAAGCAAACAAAGGATTTAAGGAGTTGAAAGAGCTTGGGAGTATTAGAAGGACAAGATAAAATCTGTTTCTGTTATTAAGACTTCTTGTCAATGTCAAACTAACAAGATCTTGTATTTACTACTTTTTACCGTCAACAATTATCGGATACTCTCTAGAATCAAGTACTCCTCCAGCTACACCTTTTTGGATCGGGTAAGTACTTCTCTAGAATTGAGTTCTCTAGCCATCCTAGAAATATTCTGTGTTATTACTTCCTTTGCATTCTATCCGCTTAGACAAGAAATTCTATAAGTTAATAAAGTGCCCGCTATACAAGAGCTGCAATTCCTTTGGCTGAACAAGAATTGATGGTATTGACTTTCTTTACCAATTATGTCATTAGAATCTGTTATCCTCAAGACTTCACCGGCATTCACTCTTGGGGAATTCTTAATAAATTGACTTTCATCTAAAGATGAGTAACGTAAACCATGTAACTGCCACTTGACTGATACATTCCCTCGACCAACAAGATAAACTTGGCTTGCTTCCCTTAGTACAATATGCTCAAACGGCGCAGCCTTACCTGCAATCCCACCATGAAAAGAGAGTTCTCTATTCTTACATATGTCTCTATCATAAACTATAAACGCTTGGCTTACAAAGAGCTTTTAGTTCTGTATTCCTCAAGAAAGGGTTCCAGAGTCCTTCTCCTGAAGAGGTTGGGTTTATTGTTGGGCAGGGTTCCTAAGATTTAAAGGAACTTCCTAACAAAAGAATAGATTAGCTACACTGACTAAGATAGTACATTATATTACAGGTAATGAAATTTTAGGTTACGTTTATTAGTTCAAGTTCTTTCCATTACTATTCCGAGAGCTGGTCTATAGGAAAATCTATCTATAAAGGTAACTTTTCAAGGGATTGCCCAGATTAAGTTGTCAAGACTAGTTAGGTTCTATTTAATTTATATCACAAGGAGGGAGGATTAAAGGTAAATACTTAGGACTAAACTCTACAAGCTGCACTAGCTAGCAATGGACTGCTTTTGAGGAGGAGTATTTAAGTGGGATCCTAAGGTAGAAGAATATAGAAAGCTTTACTGAAGATACTAGCACTAAAAGTATAAATAAAAATAAGAACAGAGCGGGTATCTCATGTATCTCTAAAATGTGATATGAAGAATTTACATTTTTGATGGGACCCTTTATAAATAAATAATTGCCGAAAAGGTATGTTCTAGAACAAGTTTCTGCTACAGTATTATTTCATAATTTTAAATATGAGGAGGATCCCTTGTAAGAAAGCAGAAAAATTGTATTACAAGCCAGTTGTTTTATTCAGATAAAGAGCAACTCTAACCTACTCGGTTTTTACTATTTATAGAGTTATAGAGCTGTCACGCTTAAAAAGATTGCCCGCAGTAACTAGAGATTTCTGATAGCGGAAGCTCGCGCTACTTTACTAGTAGGTATTCTGAGAGTACTAAACTATAGATTTAAGTATTAATTTAACTATACCCCAATTATTTAGAACTAGTTTGCCCGCTTTGAGGAAGTCCCCTTGTTATATACTATGCCATTGCTTACTCTTGGAGGATCCTGTGTTGTACTCACACCGAGTTCGAGTTGTTCACAATAAAATAGAGAGCTCCTTTATTCAGAAAAGTAAGCCCTAGAATAATACTAACTCCAAGCTCTTACAGCATCTCATTACTCGATAAAGTAAACACTACATCTTAATCTCTTTAATTAAGTAACTTCAGTTTCGATCTTAAATTCTTTATTTTTATATTTATAAATATAGTAGGGGAATATAAATAGTATAGAGCAGTTCCAAGAATCTCGTATTACGACGAGGAGATTTGAGGTTTCTATGGCGCAGCGCCGGTATATAATAGCGCAAGCTGAGGTAGTTTTCTCGATGTACTCTATAAATTCTTTTGTGAAATTCTGGCAGTTTTAAACTTTGAATAATATTTTTGTGAATGACTACATACATACATAAAACTGACTAGTATATAGATTAAATACGATGCATTCATAACATTGAAATTTTCAAGGGGAAACCCCGTGTTACAATACAGCTTTTGTAGATTTCTTACTTCTCCTTATAAAAATGGATTAACTTAAGTTTGATAATCTCGACAGACATTTAAAGATATATTATATAGTTTTTGGCCTATAATAAAAAAGTTCAACCTTTAGCAACAGTTCGTTGAATATCGAAACTTTTTCTAATTAAAATACACGAGTGTTCCTTAATAAGAGTTACCTAAAAGTTTGTTTCACGACCCTAAGTTAATACATTACTTGCCTTTTAGAATCTCCTATTTTCGGGGAACCCGCTTCAGAACTAGAAAGCTTAGAATAAGGATAAAGCAACAAATAACTTCAGGAAAGTAAATATTCTAAGAGTAACGGAACTAATAGAAGTAAAGTCCTTCATAAAATCTCTAAAGTATTATTTTCTAGTTAGGACAAGTGTAAGATAAAGATCCCGTGGGGATTTGAAAACTCATAGCACCCACGATCTAAGCTAGTGATCCTAACAAAAAACTACTTATAAACATTTAAAGATATATTATAATAAGGGATTTCTGATGAGGCTGATTTGTAAAAGCAAGCGTTTTAGCTACCAAATCTTATATCTAACGCCATTCTACGACTTTTTTCAAAGCCTAAATTTAAAGTTAAACCACTCTAACCTACAATTATCTTCATTTCGAGAAAATTATTAAGGTTTTCCTAAAAGTTGTTTTTATTATCTTCCTGATCTAGTATTAAAAGTTTAGGACTTAACAAAAAAAGGAGCTTGATTAAGTTTATTCAGAGAAAAAAGAAAGAAATCTATCAAATTAGCGCACCCTTCTAGTAGGAGCCCTAAGAAAGACTGTGGGGATATTCGCCCGCTTACTTATTTCAAGAGGATATCATCTAATATATGTAGGGAATTCACTTTTAGTAATATAGTCGTTACTTTACCCGTTGACTGTAACTTAGTCGGTAAAGCAACTTCTTGGTATATGATATGCGGGAACAAAAACTCTTACTACATCGATATATCCCTCTAAAATTGAGGATTTGTAAAAAGCCTGTTCTCGAAAGTTTAGATCTGAGTTTGACTTAATTATTAAATATGTCTCTTTCCTCTGCAAAAGGGGTCCCCTATTTAAGCTCCTATTAAACTGCTTACTCCTAGATCAGCTTCAAAAAACTACGTTTAACTCTCCCTTTTTATATAAACCGATAGTAGTCTCTTTTACTTTAGTGGACATAATCTAAAAAAGCAATCCTTTTATGGCGCATAGCTTTGACCTAAGAAGACCCTTATATATCCCAAATTTAATTAAAACTTAAAAGAGGTACGGTTAGTTAGAATATAAATTCAGTTAATTATAGACTCCGGGTTCGTTTTAGCATTTATACTGAACTTTGACTCTACTCCTAATTGCATAGCTAGCTACTCCACTAAGCTGCTCTGTACCCCTACTACCCATATGGGGCCCTATGAGTCAGTCTTACGCCAAGAAATTCCTTTTTAAAGAAAAAGCACCCTTAAAGTTCTTTATTTGTATGTTAATTTTTTAATTAAAGGACCTAAGACTTCAGGCATGCTTCCGTGTTTTGACTCCACTAAATTACTTTCAGATTTCTACAAATGCTACTCAGATAAAGTAAAAAAAGAGCAGGACTTCTACTCTGACTCGTGTAAAAAGTTCAGAAGCAAACTTCCTACTACAAAGCGCACACATAAGACTTGTGGTAAATTGTACATTTATGCTAAAAATAGATTCACCACTCGCGCTAAACCTAAACAAAGGAGTCTTTCCTCTTTTTCCCACAAATAAGGAAGCCTTAAGTTGGCAGCATATCAATAGGAGTACACTTACTTGGTTACTATGACAAATGCACTTGTAACTCAATTCTGCAAAACTAAAGATTACCTACAGTTCAAATCATGTAATCTGTTTTTCTTATTACGAGTCTCCCAATTATTCATTTAGTAAGAAATTAATACAAGGCATTGACTAGCGGATATGGTCCAGTCAGCTACTCTGTCAATGAAGGGTGGAGCGCCTTTTTATAGGAATACCAAGTATAATCACATCGTACAAAAGGGATTTGCTTCGCATGCAACTTAGGAGTGTAAATGTAACAGCAGGATCGAAGCTGATTATATGCCTCCTCTAGTGCATCAAAACCTTTAATTACCAATAAAGTGGGTAAGTATTTAATCGAAAAAATGTAATTGACATGTTGAATATTTCTCAGCAAATTTAGGGCAACTCTTTTAAACTTCTGATTATAATGTTAAAAAACAAAGGACCACCCCAAATATCCCATAATATTTCTTATGAGTTAAACTAGGGACGCCCCATGCATTCCAAAAAATAAGAAAACTGCCTATTTTGAGCTTTCTCAAAGAAATTTTTGAGATAATCCTTACTAAAATACAGAATAGAATTGCTATGAAATAAGTTCGCAAGGGCTCCTTTAGTGGGAACCCTTTTTTGTATAGTTGCAGTCTTTCTTATAGAACTTGGTTTTTTCAAAGTCAAAGGGAGCTTTTACACTAGCAAGAACTCTTGGGAATAAAAGATCCTACCTGACACAGTAATTTCTTTCGATATATAGCAAAGCCGGATATAAAAGGTCCCCTTATTATCATAGCAACACTCTTAGATCCTTGTGTTGCACTGTTGTATAACAAGAACCTTACTATTTTTTAACGTCCCTTGTAATAATTAAGAATAACCGGGATACTATAGGCCATTCTATGACACTAAATTAACCTTGATGACACGACTCGAACCACCAACATAAGAACTTTTTTGGAAAGGCTCTACCAAAGAAGAAAATCTTTACCGAAATGGGTAGCTTATAGCCGAATTCAATATAACAAAGGGATCTCACTAAGACTCCTTGAGAAACCCGTCCTGGATAACACTGGGAAAAGAATTCCTTTATCTAAGCTATTTTTCATTCCCCTTTTGTTTTGTAGCCTAAATCTCTATCTGTATCCCAATAGCTAGAACTATCCCTGTAGCTTTAGGCCTTTACTTTAGATTAGAAAGAAGCGGGAATCGGAGAAATTTAACTGATTGGAATTCTTCTTGCCTTTTTCCTTCTCCTCTCCAACATCTATCGACTGTACCTAGCTTCTAACTACTTTATACTTAACCTACTTTCTCTGAGTCTTATTAGGAGCCTTACTCTTGTGATAGGTATACCCTTATACTTTCTTATGTACCTCTGTCTTTTTTGACTGGTCTTAGTCGCACTACTCTTCTTGATAGCTTTGTTAGGATCCTCTTATAGAGGGTCTTGTTAGTTATATTACCCCCTTCTATAGATATAGAGAGACTTTTTTATCAGTTAAGGTCAAAGAAATTTGTAACCTATAAGTTAAGTGTAGGGGCCTCTTTCTCAAAGGGATTTCTTTATCTAATAATAAAGCTAAACAGGTAGGTAAGTACTCTACGACCTGGCCTATTAGGAATTTTCCTTACAAATTTTCTAAATTTAGGACCCTTTTTACCCGATTCTTAGATCAGACTAAGGCTGGGTTTTTCTGTTTTTAATGTTTTTTTGTTCCTTGTTTTTCGATACTTTAATTTTAAAATGAGTTAGGGTGCACCCTATTAATAAGATAATAAGAAAAATCCCTTGAGCTGTAATTGTAATATTTAAGCCTCTATAAATAGCACAGAATTTCTCGCTAAGTTAAATACAGTACAGGACTCTCCCAAAATGAAAGTGAGGTTATGATCAAGAACGAGGCTTACGCAGGCACTACTTTATGCGATTTCGCCCTTGGTAATCCCCCAATCCCCCTGTATATTCATATTGAATTGAATTATTCTTACACATTGCTTGCAAAAAGCCCCCGCGTAACCCATAGGGTAGGAAGATTCTAGTTTATTAAAGATGGAGGCTATTCATTATAACAAGGGACTACACTGAATTTCACTACGGACCCGCGCATTTAACGAGCTACACTGTACTGGAAAACTTCTAACTAAAATCTCCTTTTGGGTAACTCGTAAACGGATACCTTATAAGAGCTTTAAATATAACAAGAATTCCTAGGAAATTCTACTCTAGCTCTAGTCCTATATTAAAAACACCTACCATAGCGATGCTTTTTAAGGGATCCTTTTATGTCAGTATGTAAGAGTGGCTTATTGGATGTTTGATACTCCTTGAAGTTTTTCGCTTAGTAAAGCTAGGACTCACTTTTTATATCCGCGGAAAGGTTCTACAATGAGGAAATCAGAGTAAAAGGGGTCCGCAAAGGAAATAGGATTCTGCGTTCTATCAAGAGCACTTTATTTCTAAGATTCTTGTGACTTCTTCTTAGAGTCCGCCAGCGAATGAGATATATCATACATACTCAGACTTAGAAGTACCCGACTTAGTACTCAAGTGGGCCTCTCTTTTATTAAAAAAGCCTTTCTTTGTTAACTCCTTTTTAAGGTAGACTACTTAGCTATTTAATTGTCGAACTTTGGCGTACCTCTTTTATGGATGGGCCCTGGCTGCCCTAGTAGGGTAATATAATATTAAATTAAAAGGGTTTATACAGCTTGACATTAAGTAAGAAATCCCAGGGTATTCTAAATCATATGTATTGGGCATTTCCTTGTTTACTCAGTAGGGATTTCCTATACTAGTTGTACTAATTACTCATAACTCTTTGCTTTTTGGCTATAAGAAATACACCTAAACTGTAATTTGAGAAGCTAGCTTTAATATTCTATTAGGGTATAATAAAGAACAATCCATATATATAGGAGAAAGAGACGTCTATCTTAGTCTCATATGGTAACAAGGATTCCTATACCCCCCCTCAAATTCCGCACTCGAGGCGTACTACGACAATTGCTCTTAAAAAAGAACTTTTCAAAAACTAGCTATTGTAACGTGTAAAGTAAGTGGAAGTAGTCCTGACTCATGAGTGTCCGACTGTCTAGCTGCTAAACTACAGTTATTAATATTTATAAAAATAGAATCCTGTTTTTCTTTCTCTATATCCGAAATGACAGGGTATACGGTGAATTAGTATTGAATACTCTAAATTGAAAAAGTAAGAGATTAACTTTTGTATTTGGCAAGAGTAAGGAGTCTTTGCTTGCTACAGTTAAACTTAGGGGTTAGGCTTGTCTTACTCTTAGGAGTCTATATAAGTGATTTTCTTAGATATCTTATTAATAGAGAAAGTCTGGTTCGTAGCTCTTAACCTTATATAAAGCGGGTTGGTATCCCTATACTATACGTGGGAATTCTGACTTAAAAGGTCTAAAAAACAAGGAATTAGCTCTTTCATCTGTCTTTTATCTTGGTTATACTGCACCCAAAAAATGTTAGGTATATTGAGGACTGGGTAGTGGGGCAGTTTCTTTACTTTATATAGTAAAATCCGGAGTTGGAGCCTCTAACTCGTAATTAAGGAAAGCTAAGTCACTAAGGTAAACAATCCTCTATATAAGGGTAAGAACGAGGAAAATGAACAAATCTTAACAAGCCACGATCTTTCTAATAGGTAAAGTACTTAAAAAGGAATCGCCTTTAGCAGATAAACCTTAAACTTAAGGAAACTCGTGCCCTTACCTTATCTAGTCTAGAATTTGAATCGTTAATTTTCTCTATTTTAAGGGGCTTCTTTAGTGTTTTTAGCAGTAGCTCTGGTTAGAAAACAAGTGTAATTTAGGGGTATTCCCTTTTAAAGGGGGAGGGTTTACTATAACCCAAGAGAGATTCAGTCTAGTTATTAAACAACTAAGCTTAGAAGGAAATTCTGGGGGCTGCTTTATACGACCAAAAGAGAACTTCGAGCTCGTGCCTTTTAGGTCCCAAAAAATTTTAAGTGTAATTCAGGGTATTTCTTTATTTAAGAGGCCCTCTCTTATTATTTTGCAAGAGGAAAAAGCTTATATCGGACTCTTCAGGCGCCTCTCGGTATTCCCCAGCTATTAAGCCCCTGTTTTTGGGTGCAAGCTGTTCTCAAGCAACCTAGAAAAGCACAAGTTGAGAATTAAAAAGCAGGGCTTAGAAGAAGTCATTTCTCCAAACGGGGCTCCATTTTCAATATATACTGGTAAACGCAAAGCATAGGACATTTATAAAAGGCCCACTGAAAATTAGAAGCGTAAAACTTGCAAAATAAATACTAACAGAAATCAGGTATCCCTACTGAATCCTTAAATGCGAAAGGCAAAGAAAGCCACTCACTCGTAAAGGGCCCCTTTTATCATAGTAAAATAGCTAGACACCCCTGTAGTAACAACTCGCGATGGAATTGAATCAGGATACCCTGAGTGTGAAAGATCAGTTGGAATTCGCGGCTTTCTATTCTTCTTAAGACAAAGCAACTGGTGTTTGATTCATAGTTTGCGGATTCTTATTATAGGTATTTGTACGAGAATCAAGAGAGTGCCTTTTAAAAAAGTGTACCCCCTACTTAAATTATATCCTCTATTCCTTATAATCCGAAATGGAAACTTGAGGCAAAAGAACACAAGTAAACAGAGCCTCTCCTCGCATCTTCCCCTATTTTTACGGGAAATTCCTAAAGTTTTATTAGGGATAGGAAACCTCGGGATTTCCCTAACTAAATGAAGGTCTCAATCACTTAAAAAGACTCTTTAGATTTAGAGCCTTATCCGCAGATTACAAAACTCTAGACTCTCTTTAGTAAAAACAACAAATAGAATAAGAGTAATTTAACTATTATAAATCTAATAGATTAGAGTAAGACTTTCTTTATTGATACATTACAATAAGTACTATAGATAAAATCAGTATAAGACAAATAGGCTACAAGAATAATACATTAGCTACAGTAAGGGCAGGGAATACTAATAGGAAGAAGACTCATACAGGTATAGGCCCATAAAATGATGACTAGGGACTTCCTGCTCAGATAGCTGCTCGACATAAGAATTCTCTCTATCTCGCCCATATACCATATATTTCACCCCTGGTGAGTAGACAATAACCACATCAAAAGAATAAAAAGTTGACGTATTTATATACTAAATTTCCTACAAGCACAATACCCGTACCTGGAAATGTCTTGGAGTAACCACCTACTTGGAGAGCTCTAAAGGGATACTAAAATGAAATTTCTAAAGTCGGATGGCTCGTAAAACGAGATAAATCCTTAAGTATACCTCATAGCAGAGTTCATTTAAAAAGAAGTCTTAATTTCGTCAAGTAAGGGACTACTTATAAATTACGGAAACGGGATGAATTGCTCACTATGGGTAAAAGCGTATCCAGATAGATAAGGAAAAGCCGAGGATTCATCTAAAATTTTGGGCTTAGTTGTTAACACAAATTCGAATTGTACCGGGCTTCGTAAAAGACAGTACCTCGATCTCCACCAACTCAGTTATCTGTTCACAAAGACTTAGGAGTAAACCCTAACTTTTCCGGATCAAACTCAAGTAAATACCTAGGTAGATGAAGCCTTTTCTTTTATAGAATTAAATATGGTTTTTAAAGAAGGGTGTCTCTGAGCTCTTTTTACAAGGTATAACAAAGGATTCTTTTCTTGTTGTTCTTGTTTCTGTATTCTGGTTAAAGGTAGTTTCCGACAAATAGAGTTATATAACACATATTTTTTAATTCCTTTCATTTCAAAAACATAGGGGTGTAAAGTAAGATATGAATGCCTCAGACAGTAAAGCTTTTTATCTTAAATCTACCAACACGCTAAAAGGAGCCCTGCTTATAAGGGAACTCGACGTTATGTCGATAAAGAAACCTCAAGTTATTTCCTTAATGCATTTTTAAAGCCCAAGTCTCCTTAGTTCATTTTTTTTTTTGATTCATGATACCCGCAGTGGATTCAGTATACCTCATCGGAACAAGTAAATATAAATTGAATTTGTGTTGAGAACAGAAACTTATAAAGAACACTAAAAGCTCGAGTGACTCCTCTCATTCGACTCTCTATTTTCAATTAGGTGTTTCTTCTTCTAAACCTAACAAAAGGCTTTCCTCTGTTATAATGGAAATAAAAAGAGTCACTTTATTATTAGTACTTTTTCGATCCCGAAAAATAAACTTTCCTTAATTTTAGAATATTAGTAAAAAAGAAACCCTTTTTTGAGTACTTCCTCAAAAGCAGCGTGTGACGGCTCTCATGTATCTAGTGCGTGATTTACTGCTTTATTAACACGTAAGTTAAAAACACGTTATATCCTCACTTTTTTCGTTTGTCGAACATTTCTCATTTGATGAGAAATCCTAGTGAAATGTGTAAGTTCAGAAGTTTAGTATGTATATATATTAAAAAGTTTTTACCTCTTAAAGAAAAGGGTCAATCATGAGTTAATTCTCGGGGACCGCCGGTTTCAAATACTACCCAACTTTTTTTTTGTTTTGGCCTAACATAAGCGTTTTCTTATGGAGTTTTCTTTATTTGTGGTTTAGTATAAACTTCTTCGAAATCAATACACAGCTGTTATTGTCTTTTTAGTCTGGCTGGCATTAGTTATGGATCATCATAAGTGAAGCAAGGTGTGGTTTGGAATATAACAAACAAGCAGACAAAAAAACTTTCAAAGTGAAAAATCAGAATGTAATACATCTAGGGTATTGGGATTCAAGTAAATGAAGCCTTAATTTTTTAGCATCAAAAGGTTCAAACCGGTTCATTTGTATAATAGGGGTGTGATAATAAGAGCACTTTTTACTTTAAACTTAATCTAGATTACACCTAAGTAAATTTATATCTTGAGTAACTGCTTATTCTTTTAATATTCTTGTTTATCAACCAATATACATGTAATTGGTGTTGAAATACCCTCTGAATTCTAGATTCTAGCAATTGCATTACAAATTAATTGTTGTAAAAACTAGTAACTTAAAACTTAGGAACAAGGAGCTCTTACTACTCTACTACTTAGAGGATTTTTAAGTTCTTGATAATTAACGGTAAAGTCTTAGCTAATTTGGGCAAAAGTCACATTTAGGAAAATACTTTCAAACTCAATTTACCTACATTGCGGTTGGATATAAATAGAATAAAGCATCTAAGGTTATGAATTCGTAAATTAAACTTTAGTTTTCTAAGATTATTATTAATGAATCGAGTAGTCCTGCTCAGGTTTAATATACAGATACAGAATTTACGGGGCTCCTATCGATAGGGAAAAGTAGTCTACTCCCTGTTAAGTTCAAAAAATGAAAAGAAAAGAGGAGATAACTAAAGCAATAGTACACCACCCCGCATAAGCAGTACAAAGCTTTCCCGAACTGGGGGGTGCCCGATTTGCGAAACTCCCTTTTTGCTTAATACTAAACCCCTTAAGAAGCCCTAACTAAAACTAAGGCAGTCTCACAAGCAAAAACCGGTCCTTACAACTTATTTTCTTAGTTTTGTAGAGTTCTCCTTTATTAGGCGCGCCCCAAAACCTTTGTCATCAGTCCAGGGTACTCTTTTGTATTATCAAAAACCCAAAAATTACACTTTTTCCCGCAAATTATAATAGTTCGCTTTGTGACAAGATTTAGGGCAGGGCAGTTGGGGCGGGCAACTGTGGGGAATGGAGAAAACACTTTACTACAGCGCTAGTCAGGCTCTGTAAGAAAAAAATAAGTATGTACCTAGAATGTTAATTATAAGAACAAGGTCTCGGACACCTAGCTACCTTACTTTAATATTTAAAGAGAATAGATTTTTTTTTATAAGGCTGTTCCTAGGGATTCCTAGAAAAAGTAGTAAAGCTTTATTTTGGTAGAGTAGAGGAAGTAAGGGCGCTTTTTGTATCCTGAAACTGACTTTAAGTTGTGTATAAAAGAATTTCTCAGCTCTTTATTCACTTAGTAGAAGCATTTTTCTTTTTGTGAAGCTTTAGTTATGAAACCTGGAATCCTTATCGGAAACCCTAGTAAATATTGCTTGCAGATTTAGATAGTAGCTGCCCCTCAGGTCGAGACCCGAAACTCCCGGATTAAATCGATGACCTCAAACGATAAAAGCCATTAGGTTCAAAAATTCCCGCGAATACTATAACAAAGGAATCCTGCTTTTTGAATTAGTAGATACCTTTCCAAGAAACTTTTTTAGGAGCCCTCCCACTCGTTACGGAAAAAATAAAGTAGCTCGTCCTTTATACCCTAAATTTGGTGATATGTTAGGTTCTTTTTAAAAGTGTTCCCTCTTAGTCTAAGTTTCTAGTCTATATAGATACTTGCGGAGTTTCTTTTTCTTGCTGGGTAGGTAGGGTCTCTCCTAGGGCTTAGCTACTAGATTTCTTTATGGTTGTATTCGAGACATTACTCTCATAGTAAATGAAGTGCTTCTTTGACAAAAAAAGGGGCGATTTAATATAATGTAGATGGCCGGTTCCATAGCTATGCAGATCTAAAACTCTCCTTGAGTAATAAAGTCTATTGTACTGTAGAAGGATTCTAAACCTAGACTTTTAATGTATGAGAACAACAAAGCTTCTCCTATGTGGTGTGGCGAAACCATAAAAGGATCGAGAAATTCGTGCAAAAAATTATTAGGAATGGCCCCTAGTTACAATGGGCTGCCTTTTTATTATTACCAAGTTTTTCGAAAACCGAAGCTATAAAAACACAGGATATCCACTTGAAGCTTGTTTAAAACTTTACTACTGAAATAATAAAGAAAGGGCTTTTCTTTTTTATTTAGACATCAGAAGCCCCCTTATTCTATTAAGATGAAGCGCATTCAATATATACGGTGGTATGCTATATTGTTGTATGTAAATATATGTCCTCACTAAACTAAGCGCAGCCACTTTTAACAAAACTATAAAGGGTTTAGAAAGAAGTTTTTACTGCTTGATTTATACTACTCAAAAGAATGATAGAATACAGAAGCCACCCAGGAATCTAGTAAATGAAAGAAATACTTGTTAGAGTTTTGAGAGGATATAGGGGCCTTTTACCCCAACCCAAGTATACTGGTTTTTCACAGCCTGTCGAACTCCTTAGGGGATACTTTAAATAAGTTTTTTATAAAAATTAATTAAACTTTAGCCGGATCCGAGATTTCCTAGTCGGTGCTTTCATACCTTGGCCTATATTCGAATATCATAATAAAAAAGAGCTCATCAACAAGCTTTTTCCTAATATTAAGTTAAAACCCTCTTATGCTAAACAAAAAGCTTACGTGCTTAGCTAGGAAATTAGAGAGATCCATAAACTATGAGCAAAAGCTGTAATGAAAGTTGAACGGGTTTCCTACACGATTGTTCCTAGTGTGAAAAGAGTCGTGCAATTTTGCTTTAGTTGGCTTTTGAAGTCCGGTATTTTTACAGGTTCTCGACATTTAGACACCACTTTTGTGGGTTTTTGAAGCAAAAAGCAATTCTCCAAATTAGGCTAAGAAACTCCTAATGTAGTATCCTTTAGGACCCTTCCTCAAGCTCAAGAGGGGATGAACAGAAAATGGGAAAAGCTAAGAGTCTGAGATATTAAAAGGGTTTTTCTAAGCGGAGGCAATCCCTACCAAAAAGGATTTCTTTTTCACCTCTAGAAATTCAGAATAAAAACAAGGGTCTCGAGCTTCTTTGCTCGTATATACTAGACAAGGAATTCCCGGGGTTAAGTCAGTGGAAACTTACAAATAAATTAGAATTAGGGCTTACAAATTTAGATTTAATTGAGGCGTCCATTAGCATATGGTGCTTCACCAAGTACTAAAGGGGGACCAGATACTTAACTGAGTTAGCTTACCTGTGGAGAGTGGAGAAAGGCGCAAGAGTTCCTCTGGGAAGGGAAGCCTGGACTTAGTCTATAGTTATTATAGGATAGTAATTGAGAGTTCTTATACCTGTAGTAGTTAGGATTGTAATAGATAGCATAGGTTTTGTATTAGCAAGGGGATATCTTCCTCCAGTTCTCCGCTTTTATCGTTAATGAGGATAGGGCCCTTGAGGAGAGGAATAGGAGTAAATACTTCTTACCGACTGCTGTGTAACGGGGGAAGGAAGGAATATTATTAGTAGTTTAAGAATAGCACAGGTATACACTATAACCACCCATCCCTGCCTTCTCTTTGCTTTATGGAGCTTACCTTTTCTTTAGAGCTATACCTTTACGAGTCTCTTCATTATTATTAGGAGCTCTTTTACCTGTACTTGTAAGGGAGATACAGGCCCTCTTGTTGTTAGTATTCTTCCCTCTACCTATTGTAGCTATTGTTTTTATTCCTTATCTAGAGTAAGTATAAAGTATATAGAAATAGAATTAATAAATGTATGTATTATATTCGTTTTGTAATAGTTGTTTAAGGTATTGCCCTATGTATCGTTTTGGAGGAGTTAGCCTTGACTGTATAATAGGCTTTTCTTATATCTTCTAACAAGGTGTCATTTTTACTCTTCCCTTTTTGTGTCAACCATAACCTGATTAGAATTCCTTGGTTCGAATCTTAACCCTTACTTGAGACTTACCGGTTAAGGGAGAACTTTTACTTGGGAACTCCTCCAGTTGGGTCAATCTTCATACAAGGGTTGCCTCTCTCATATCGTGTTCTAAAGGATTTCTATTAGGCTGCCCGGTATCTAAAAAGGGTTTTACTGTACTGAAGTAATCTGATTGAAATTACTCTTAATTAATCTAATGCCTAAAGGATTCAGTTATCCCTACCCTAGATTGACACTTGCAGCAAAAAGTCTAGCCCAGAGGAAGGTACGAACCCCTTTTAAAAGCAGAAATTGAGGATATAATATAATAAGGGAAATAGAAAATACAAGGCTGTGCTGATTTGCGGATATAGTACGTCGTTTCTACAAGAATTCAAAGACTCTTAGAGAATGTCCTAATTGTTTAGTTCAAGTAAAATGGAGTTTATGGGTTATGTACGGAGGGGTTTTTCTTTAGTTTAAAGGGTTTTCTTAGGGGTATATCTAAAAGTTTGTTTTAAGGATTTCCCAGACATACCAAGCTCTTGTCTTCTACTACAGAGCTATAAGGCCTCCTTTCAGCCCGGAGAATTGAAATAAAATTCCTCGGGTTTTAAATAAGTAGTGCCAATCTTTAAGTGCCTCTTAAATTGACTACTCGCAAGACTTAGCAACCAGTACTAGTAAAGGAGTTCTCCTGAAACTTAATAATGTACTACAGCATAAGGTAACGGGAAGTACTTATTAGAGTTATCCGGGTATTTTGTACCTCATTATATAAAGAGCAGAAAATTCTCAAGAAAAAATTAACAGAGCACTTAAGTGTATATAAGAATATCCTAGGTTCAATTTGGGTTAAATAAAGGAGGGTTCTACTTGTATTCCTCGAAATTTATAAAGTAAAATTTCATTTAGCCGCATCTTGCTGAAAAGGTGTTCTTATCTTAACTTAAAAGAGTAGTAATTTCACTATGGGGTCTTCCTGGAGAGAGAAGAAGAGGTCTCTATAACTACACTTTATCGAAAACATTCTATGTCCCAATTTAACTCAGCCCCGACTTTTCATTATAGGAATGCCCCCGGGGGATTAAGCCAGCCCTCCTTAACAAATAGACCAGGAACAAGTACTCCTCGACAACTAGCCATTACTTACTCATCAAGGAATGCTTTAAAAATGAATAGCATTTAAAGTGCTTTTCTGGGGAGATCCCGTCTATATTATTACAGACATTGCAAAGAAAATCTTCGGGTTCTTTTCGAAGGAGTAAAATCACTTAGGTATAAATTCTTTTGTCTCTAGCTAGAAAAATCCTTTTTATTACATGCTTTAGAAGACTTCTCTGAACAGAGGAACTAAAGCGCTCAGTAATTTGCAAGTATGTCAAGGGTTCGAAACACGTGCCCCTAGCATAGGTAGGCTGTTAATTCTTCTTCTTGGGGTTTCGGTCGCTGTTGGTAGTTAAAAAGACTAAAAATTCAGAGAAAATTTTATGCTGACAAAGTTTACCGAGTCGGGTCCTATTTACTGACTAACAAAATACAAGCTTCATTTGGGAATTTTTACATCACAAGCAACTTTTTTTGACGAGTATAACATGTAAACTAAAAAAGGAATAGAAACTTTCTAAAATCCGAATTTATTTATGGATAATCTTTACGGAATTTTTGAATTTATACAGTGGGTGCTAAATTCTCGGACAATCCTTTTTTTGTGAGTAAGGGGAATACGCGTAGTATAAATGCGGTTTTTTGATTGTTATTTAAGTAATCCCCTGTCTTATTACTTTACGAGTCCTTAGTAGCTTATCAAGTCTTAAGAGCTCGTGTCCACTAGGAAATCTAAATTAAAATCGGTTGTAATTTAGTACTATTAAAGTATCATAAGCTAAGAAAAAGAACATTCTATCTAAATAATAAAGGATAAACCCTGTTAAAGTGCGATAAAGCTCTGTAAATTTATTATAATACATCCTTGTTATAGGCAGATATAGGAGGGACCCTTTATAAGAGAATAAGAGAAGCTTCTCTTAAGGATACTTACTAACTAACTAAATGTTTTTTAAAAGCTGAGTCTCGCTTGTGCTTGTAAAGCAAAAAGGAAAATGCGAGTCAGCGTAACAAGATACAGAAAGGGCTGGGTGTTATATCTCGCCGGGTAGTTTTTTTTAATATTTAAGATGAAGAAATCTATTCTTACTTAGGTTGGATTTTTATCTCTTATAAAGGCAAGGAACTCCTTTCTAAGAATAATTTACCGGGTACTTTAAAATTGCACTGAATTTCACGTTAGCTTACTAACTTTTTAAAGGGGAGTAAGTATTCTATGAGTCAGAGGCTCCCCAACCGTACTGAATTTTAGATACCAAAAACTAGAAGTAATTCCAAGCTTTACCGGGTTTAATTAACATAAATGTGTGGAATTCTAGACTGGGTTTAATTTATATAGGAGGCAAGGTTTCAAAACGGGCAGCCCTAAAAAATTTAAGAGATAGGGCTTTTTAAGTAAATGAAGATGCAGGATTTTGCGGAGTTTTCCAGTAAATTCAACCTTTTCTTTTTGGATCGAAGTTATACCTATTATTCTCAAGATTTTCTGTATCCGTTTGCGGGCAATTTCTATAATTGCCACCCTTTCTGCAGGAATACTTATAAATTTTTGTATATAACTAAGGGTTTTCTTAAAGTTTCTAGTTTCAATATTTAGATCTTTTATCTTCAAACTCCTTTTACAAGAACTGCTCATTAGTTTTTACATAGGTCAGAGAAGTTGTACACTTTTGGAGGATGTATGTGCTGTGGCGAGAGGGAGCTCCTTACAATACCTATGAATTTAACAAGGGAAACGGAAAAGTTCTGTGTTGGTCACCTCAAATTTGTTTTGTAATATTTATGATTCCATATTTACAAATTGCGACTGCTTTTTTTGGAAAAGAGTTCTTTTTAGTCAAGCCTTCCCCTAGTTCTTCGAACCCTTGTGTTTAGTTAATCAAAATCTCTTAAAGTTTAACTTGGTATAGAGTTATATATTATATAATCGTTGCAGTAAGTCAGGCTCTTGATAAAATTTATAGATCAACAAAAACCTTTCGGTCGAAACTAAAAGCCTAAACAAATCGTGGGACAACTAGAGTAGGTATAAAACATTGAAAGCACTCTTTAGCAAGAACCTTACTTTTAGGGTGATATTAATAGCATCTAGCTTAGATATAGGGCTAGACCAACTTTTTACTTCTCCGTGAGGTTTAAACCGCCCTTGCACTCTTGTTACTTTTTCTATCTATATTCCTAGAAAGAAAGCATAAAAAGAATTTTTTACAGATTCGGCTTTTAGAATAAAACTAATTTGTAATATAAGGGATCCCCTATCAGGTTCAACCATCACATCAATTGAGTATTACTAGGACTAAGAGATTAAACCGGGCGTACCGAGAAAGGGCAGTAATGCTAACTATCTTTGAAAAAGGAAAGGACTGCAATAACAAACAGAATTCTAGCTATCAAACAAAGTTGTCTATTTTAGGTGGGTACCTTTTTTTTGATCAACGGGATTAAGAAAGAAGCTCCCGTCTAGAGTCTAGAGTAATGTAGGGTATAAGATTTTCTGGGATGGCTATAGACCCTCCCTCGCTCAACCAGAGGAGATCTTTTACTTTTTGCTTGGCAGTATTCCTTGGATTGAAGCAGCTTCTAGAAAAGAATTCGCTTAGTAGGCAGAGTAGAGGTTTTAGCAGGTTCGAATTTCCGTTATTTCAGGCCTCGAGGAGGTTTCTCTATGGTAGAGTTTCTTAGAACATAATAACTTTTTAGAACAAGAAGTAAATGGATCGAGTTTCAGTACTTTACTAAGATTAATAAAAAACTTTACTGGGCACGTGGGCTCTTGTTTTGAGAAAGATTTTATATAGTTTCTGCCTTTTCTGATTTTAAAAACTTTTTTTAATTTTTTCGTTATATTCAAATATTTAAAGTAAAAAGTACAAACCCTTAGTGAATAATGTATTTTCGGGGGAATACTTCCTTTAGAGTACACTTTTTGTTTAAAATTAAACTGGATACACATTTAAGAAATTCTAGGGCATATAAAACCCGGGAGTGCTTTTCAAGAAGATACGGGTCTAAGGGTTCTAATCACGTTCTGGGATCCGAGTTACTAAATTTAAATTACTTGTCATAAAAGGCTTGCAGCTATAGATTCTAGAATTTGGAGGTTAAACTTCCCCAAAAGAAATGGGCATTCCCGTAATATAAAATCCCTTTTTAAAATTCTTTTGCTAGCTAAACTTAAACTGAATAGACTAAGAAATGCTTATAAATCTGGCCTTTAAAAGCTTCCATACCTCACGGTGCTATCAAAACTTGTAATAAAAACGTTTAAGAGAGACTTTGCGTGTAAAAATGGGTCAACATTACTATTATATTAGATAGAATAGATTAGAAAAGACTAAATACAAAAAGGGGTCTTTTTTCTTAGACTCTTTTCAAATGAATAAGTAAAGAATCCTGTGAGATAATGAAAGTGTCTACCTTTTAATTTAAAGTCTTGTATAATAAAGTTAGCTTGTCAAGTCGTTTTTTTACATAGTATGACCCAGTTTCCCGGTTAAGTTTTAACTAAACTAAAAAAGAATCCCGCATAATTATACACTAAAGTTTTTCTCTAATCTCGCGGACTTACTTTTTCTTCTACTTATTCCCGGCATTACTGTTCCTCAAATTCCTTTAGAAAATTCTATGGCTAAGAGCACGGAATCCTCTTCTCGAAAGGGGTCGCTTAGGATCTAACTACCTAAAAAGAAAATGAGTTAAAACAGGGGTTATAGGTTCATAAAACATTGCACCGCTTCTTTTAAATTACTAATATTAATATGTAATGGGCATATTCAAGGCTTAGTCTAAAAAAACAAAAAGGAAAATATGCCCTTTGCTCCTAATTAAGCCGGGGTCCCCTAAATAGATTAGTTTACTCGTTAACTATTTCCGGAAACTCGCAGGAATTTTCTTATAACTTTGTTATTCGAAGTTTTCAAAAATAACTCGTCTTATCTTGTTATTATAAAGCTAAAGAGGATACCAATAAATAAAGGAAGCTTTCCTAATACTACACTAAGAGCCCCTCGGCAGCGCAATGAATTGTCGAGGGTAACTGCCCGCTTAGTAAAGTCCCTTTACCTTTATGGAAACAAGAGCTTCTAAGGCGCCCAAAGTACTATGGAGATAAAGTGTAAAGCTTATAGGGTTAGCAGTAGTAATCAAAAATCGGCCAATAGGACTCCTCCCTTTTTGCAGTGTTCCGTCTAAGTTATTTACTATTTATTTACAAAAAAAGGGTCCTTTTCTCTAGCTGGCTCTGCACAGAATCTCCTTTAGGAACTCGGATTTAAACAAGTATAAATTTCTTAGTCTGGGAATTCTCTACTTAAAGATTCAAAACTAGTTCTATAAATTTTACTCGGAAGACTTTAGTTTAATCCTTTTAGTGTTTAGTAGGATTCTCTTTAGAATTCAAATGAAAGCTTCTGTGCCTGTTATCTAGGGATTCCTGAGAGTTATGATGAGTAAAGTTAAAAGTCTTAGTGAAATTCTTTGCGTTTAAGAGGCTTAAGCTATTTCAAAAATGAAAGGGGTTTTAAAGGGAGCTCGAGTACTCTTAATGTTCTTTCCTAGGGATTGCCGGGTGGGTAACATTTATTGTAACCGGTACTATTTAACTCAAGGTAACGAAACAATTTGGGGTATGTCAATTAAAATCTTTATAAAAGGAAAAGTAGGCTTTGGCAGATAATGAGAGAGGCCTTTTTAACCCTTTAGTTAGCAAGTCAAATTGAGTAAGGTAAAGGTAGTTTTATGAAGAAACCTGTTCGACGCCTATCTGTGAACGAGCTTAAGCCTTATTAAAACAGTCAAAATACCAAAAAAGGTTTGAGTTGTAGTAACAGCCGGAGAATCCCCTTTGCGTTTTTAACTATAAAAATGAGTTGGACCTTTCTAAATTTTTACCCGTTTAGTTGGACGAGAGGGGTTACTTCTTTATTTGAATCTAGTTAAGCTCCCTATTTTCCAGGTCTCCTTCAGTTGGCCAAGGTTTAATAATTCAAATTCTATTTGTCGTAAGTAAAATAGGACTTGAATTATTTGTCCCTACTAATGTATCCATCCTACTAAATTTCTTATACGGTAAACTTTTGAAGGTATATAAGGATTTTTTCGTAACTAAACTAATAAGGTTCAATATAAGTTTTAGTTTAGATAGTATATAGTACATAAAAAGCTCAACCCAAACTGCCACGATTTCTTGCAAAAAAGTCAGAGAAAAGTTTAGCGATAGCAGATTGATGACATATCATTAGAAATCCCAGGACTTCTATTATATTAGACCTCTTTAAGAAACTATGTCCTTTTATTTGCAAATGCAGCCTGTTTTCATGCTATCCCGGGCTCTGCTAAATTCCATTTGGACCTGTATAAGGGGCCTTAAGTTCTTTGCGTCAGCCATCTTACCTAACTCGATGAGGGATTTTAAAGATTCACTCTTAAAGTTTTTACCCTACTAAGCTTAACTTGTATAAGTATAGGATAATCCTGACGTGAGTAAGCCGTGTTTTTTCAACCAAACTTCAAGTCTCCGGGATGTAGGCTTTGGATTATAACAAGGATTTCTAGCGAGGGGTTCCCGTATTAAGAGCTTAGAGGCTAAGTCTTGTATACGATTTACAACCAGTCCTGTGGTAGAAACTAGATAATTTTGTAAGGAAATTTCTACGCTGTTATAAGGGGAAGATTCTATACATTGGAATAAAAAGCAAAAAAGCGTGCGAACTTAAATGAGATTTCCTAAAGCGAGGGAGTGTTTTCAAATTTCAAAGAAAGCTTAAAGGGATTTCTTATCATTTCATTTGTTTTTAATTAAATGGAGCTTTATTTAACAAATACTGGAGTTCTAAACTACTTACAAGTTACTAGGGTTTCCTAAGAGGTTCCAAAAAGGGTTTTCACTTACTTCTTTAATAAGACAAGCCCCCTATAAACAGCACACCCCCTTAAATTATTCTGATCAAGATGCCTTATTATCCCCTAGAATATAAGAAGTAGAAATTTCTTCCTTAATCTTAGAAAAGAGTTCCTATAACAACAACTCCTATATAAATGATAATTGTAGTATAGTGCTCCCAATAAAGAGAGTTTTCCTAAGCATTCACTTTTTAGTAGGGGTTTGCCCAAAAGCTTTTCTGGTGAGAATGAGCTGCATTTAGAGTTTTAATGGCTATCCAAACCCAAAGGGCTAATAGCTTTTTTAGTCAAGTCAAGGGCATTTTACAGTTTCTTTTTCAAAAGAAAAGTAAGACACAAAGGAGCTTTTCGGATTTCATTTTAAATTCGGGGTATAACAAAAAAAGCTGGGGTTCCTAAAAATTACCACCAAGTGTCGCAAATAAAAAACAAATTTGTGGATAAGCTACAAGAAAGGCATCTCTAAGAGTAAAAAAATGCCGCTTGGTGCATAAGAGGGTAAATTTTCACTTATAGGTTATGGCTCCCTAAATTACCTAAGGATACCCCTTTTTGTTTGAATAGGCTTGTTAAGTACGGGAAATCCTTTTCTTTATATATAGGGCGCGGAAAGTTATGTATGCGGAACTCCCGCTGCTAATATCCTCGGTACGTTTTTTACTCTAAAGGGTCTTTCATAAGTGGTGCTTGCTGTAGTGGATTAATCAAACCCGTACCAGGTATACCTAGAGGCTCAGAATTTGAAAACCTGCAGCACTTGGCAATTGGTTTTTTTCTGGATTATCTAGAAATAGAGTTTACATAGTGGTTCAGTAACTCAGTTTTTGTTCAAAAATTTTTAGTAAGGGATTCTAAAGTAAAAAGTTCGTCAAGGAAAAGTGCTATCAAAACCCCTTAATTTACTTTAAGGACGGGTCGGTTTAGAATAATTGAGTAGTAGAATAGCAAGTTTCGGATTTTATAATTATAAATGTTAAATCCTCGACGGCAGCTTGTAAGAATGTATGGCATTGTAAAAAACGGGTTTACCTTTAAGCTCCGAAATCCCCACGAATAGGTTCCAAAATAGGGTATTGCTACTCTTTATCCTTTTCTGGGCATTCCGTACACAAATATTAGGAATTCTGCTCCTTTATTGAAATTGACTACTTCTCAAGGAATCCTGAGAAAAAGACTTCTCTTATATAGATATAAAGACCCAAACTATCGCCGTATTCTCGAATAGTATCAAAAGCCGACTTCATGAGTCATACATATAAATGAGTGTCCTACTGACTACAAGAGTGCTAGGGGATTCTTAAAGCTGTAACTAAAATTTTTACTAGCGAAAGCTATAATCTCCAATTTGACAGGCCTTTTGAGGCGGGTTTATACTAGTATTCCTCTACCCGCGGGAGGGGCTTGGAAATATATAGCCTAAATGCGGCCCTAGAAAAGTACGATATCTTCCTAAATCTAAAAGGATTGCAGGGTACTGAGATTTCCTAAGATTGAGTTATCCTATATGACAGAATGACAGATAAGTTAATTTTTTACTCCCCTTCCACGGTGGAGTTTGTGCATCTATAATTATTATAGTATACTCTTACAAGCTACTTTAAGTAAGTGCTAAAACCCCTTGGTTAGCCTTAAAGATACATAAACGTTATTGACAATATAGGATGTTGTTTTATACTAAAGCGAGAAAAGTTTGTAACTGGATATTTGAAGGTTTGGGTCTCGAAGAGGGTTTCAGTTGTATATAGTAGGAGATGGATGTAACCCACAGACTGGGCAGCTCTATAGAGAAGCAGAAGCCCGGTCTAGTTTTTGGTCTGTGAATTACTAAATAAAATTCACAAGCAGGGCATTTCTTGATTCTTATCAAGTCATTTTTAAGTTTACCTTAGGTGTAGTTAATAACTACCACTAACTTGTGTTACCAACTAAGCCTGTCATCTAAACAAGATTTAGATTAGATGCCTTTCGAGGGAACATTTCTAAATATTAGTCGCTATCAACAAGGAATCGAAATATAGAATAGAAGAGCAGCCTCTCAAATAAGTAGTTCTCAGTATATCGGGTAAAGTTTGGTAGGTATAATCCAGTTAAAAAGCCAGTTTGATATACCTTTTTGTAGATGTGTTGAGTTTAAGTAAGCAAGAAAAAAGGCGTATAACAAATACATTTTTTTACTAAACATACATACCTAAAGGATATTTGTCCAAAGTAAAATTAGGTATAATAAATTGTTCACAAAAAGCAAACCTATGGTAAAAACTTCACGGCTCCGAAAAGGGCCACCTTTTTAGGTTGAGCAAAAGGCGGGTTCCCCTTTATTTAAAATCCGGGTCGGCTCGTTCTTTGTTGAGATTTATAACTCAAAATACAACTGGACTCGAAGGTTAACTCAAGAAGAGGGAACTAGGTAGTGTTTTTGCAAAAAGGAACTTTGTTTTAGTAATTAGGTTCTTATATTAGTAAAAAGGTATTTACTGACTCTTTTTTGAATACAGTCCCTATCCCTATACATCTAAAGCTTTTTGTGCTCTTACAATTATAAAGAATTTGTTAGATTCCCGCGCTTAGTAAATCCCATATTTACTCGTTCCTTTTCAACTACAACACAAGTCATTTTACTAAATTTCGATGTTTCAAAAAAATAGATTACACCAAAAGTTTTCCCCACTTCTAACTAAAGAGTTCTTTATCCGCTTTGTTACTTCAGATTTAGTATAGGGGCCCCTTTTTCTTTAATTATAAATAGAAATTTTTCCAGGTATTTCCTCAAATAGGGATACGGCACATAGGTAAGGTAATAAAATAATGGTGTAGCTTAACTAGTTCATGAACCTTGTACCTTACTAGTAAAATTAATTAAATGGTAAAAAAGTGTCATGAAGGCCCTTCTAGGGAAAAGATTAAACAAATTAGAACTTTGTAAAGTCTCCTATTCTAATTATAAAAAGAGAAGCTCCCATTGGGTCTTGAGTACATTACCTGAGGTTACTTTTATAAACCCTTATTTTTATTTTTTGTCCTTAAGAAGAATTCGGAGTAAGCTTAAAAAAGAGAGCTCGTGTAAGCGTGTAAGAATGGGCATAATTCAGAGAAAAGCATTTGAATGATTAAATTTTAGTAATGACTTGGAAAGGCTTAACTCCGCAAGTAGCATTCTACGAGAAAGTTGGCTACAAAATAAAAAAAAATTAAAGTTTCTCTATTCCAAAAGTTTTTATAAAGGTCAGGGTGGGTATAATAGGGGTAGAGTTTATTCCTGCTGAATGGCTGAATGAAAGGGTGGGTGTCAGTGCTTAACCCTAAAACAAGGAAACTCAAATCAAAAAGGGGTTTCTAATAAAATTATTCTATTACCAGGAACCCTTTCATGATGGACTATGAGACTTGTAATACTTGATTTGACAATTTCGTAACTGATGTAATACAAGGATGACAAAGCTGTCGTTTAATTACCTTGGCTAGAACCTCTATCTAGATCTAGTAAGCTGAATAGTAAAAGCTTCTAAATTTAGTTTCTAAAGTACTTGTTATGCTAAAAACTTTTAAACTAAAGCGTCTGCCTGGTAAGATTTTTAGAACGGGGATCCGGGATGCCCTTAAACTCGGTAGGTCGAGAATATATGCATTTAACAACCTCTAAATAAACCCGCCACACATTTTAGGGCTCCTTTTAGAAGAAAGTTTATCCAAATATTAAGTTATAAAGCAATCCTGCCTCTACAAGAGCTCTTGTTTGCATTTACGTTATACCCGTACTTTCTTTTGAATCTAATTTGAATTTTATAGTATACTATAAAAACCCGAGGAAGACTAAAAAAATTGTAACTACTAAAATAAAATAGGAATAACACGGATGTAAGCAAAAAAGCTGAAAATTAAGGGTTGAAAAAGGGTCTTTTTAGAGCAGAAAGACAAGGACGTAAATCGAGAAAATCCAGGCTATTAAATCATACATATATGGAGTACTTTTCCATTCTAGTAGAAAAGGGGCCAGAAAAAAAGATTCGAAAAGCATCCCTTAAAATTTTCTAGTAATATTTTCATGTTAAAGCCTTCTTAAACACTCATGCCAGCTAAGTTTTGTCAAAATATCTATTTTCATAATAAGGGGTCGATATTTTTCTCTCCATTGAGAGTAGCGAGAAATTCCTCACTTTAAAGGGTTTAAAAACGGAAATGTTTATACTCTTAGTAGGTCTAGATTTTCTGCTCTTAACAGGAACTTCTTATTGCCTACAATATTTAATTTGAGAATACTTCATTTCTTAGAATCTTAAATAGAATAAACAAGCTGACCGGGGCCCTTTCTCTTATACCTATTGGAGCCGCTTTAACCCAGAAAGTGAGCATACCCTAACAAACCCAAATTCTTTGGAAAGGTGCTGAATCTTTTAGGTTCCTTTTCTCTATTCTCTATATAACTATATCATACCTAGCTACTTCCGCTGCTTACTAAAAACCCCTAGGTGTAATAAAGAATCTAATATTTTTTTATTAGAGGACCTCCTGCTATGTAAATTTCTAGGGACCCTAAGATAGTAGTCGGTTTGTGATTATCGCTTCAGAGTAACTCAAAAGATTCTTATGCCCTTCGGCTGACTTACAAAGCTTGCCTAGAAGATTGAGAACAAAGTCTCCTAGGTGTGGTTTACAGAATGTAGCATATCGCAGTAACCCAAATATAAGGGTTCCTTGTAGTAATCTCTTAAAAAGCAGAATTCAGTTAATGGAGTACCATAAAGGAATCAATAAAACATAATAGAAGAACCGGAGACTCCGTGTTGGTATCAAACTTTTCATTTTGATCGTGTAGTAACTCCTTTTTTTAGGAAAGGAAAAGCTTAATCAGAGTGTTTACAAAAAGAAAGCGAATTTCTTACCGAGATAGAAGATCCCTAAGTGTTTCTGAACCCGTACTAGATTTCCTTCTTTTTATTTTAAGTTTGTTTCCTTAAATTATTGCTTAGTTTATGGTATTCCTTTTTATAAATGAAGAGGGCCCTCTTCAAGTTTTGATACCTCAAAATTAGGGTAACCCTGCGGATAAATTATACAAAAAATCCCACAGAGAGTACACTAACACGAGGAAACTTGAGATTTCTCTAGACCCACGTACTCCTTTTTAAACTCCGCAATAAAGTAAAATTAAAATATGTAGTAACGAGGCTTACCCTCGGCCGAGGACCTTGAAAAGGGTGGCTCTATAAAAGAAGGGCTACACAGGTCTGAAATTTATACCTATAGAGTTTTCCTTGTTCGAGAAACTAGATATACTGGGGGAACTTAGGGCATAGTATTCTTTGTTACCAGCCCTTAATCCTACTTTGAGTAACTCGTGTATTAAACTGTTTTGGAAAATCTTTTAGAAAGCTTTTGCTATAAATATAAAGAAGAGGCTTCCGCGAGGGAAAGGGCGTCCCTAAAAAATACAAGTAAGCAGTTAGGACTAATGCGTTTTTTAGGGTTTGACTCCTGCTCATGCCAATTGAAGCTTCACTTTAGGGATCCTCTATCGGAGTTAGTCAATTTGTGGTTTCTTACAAAGTAAGGTTACTACATGAGTCTTAATACAGCAATAGTTACAAATTTTTTGATCCTTGAAGTTAATTCTGTAGCTGAACGAGGGTAATAAGTAAGTATCTGACCGGCTTTTATCTTGCTACTTTAGCCCCAGTGGAATCTCTCATATAATTAAGACTTTCGTCAAGGCAAGGAGTTTCTCTAGTTTTAGTGGGATAAAGTAAGGCATAAGGTGAAGAAACAGATTTTTCTGAGTATCCTGATTTTTGGAAATAAAAAGAGCTTTTTAATTGCCGCTTAGCACCTCTCGATTTTCATTAAAAATAGAAAGTACTCAGGGAGCCCTTCTGACAAGGTTCATGTTTTGCAGTTTCTTTTTCTAGTACAAATTAAAAGGCTGCCCTATACTGTATTGAGATAACTAAAAGGGGATCCTCGTATTTAGCCGGAGGCAGTCCCCAATTATATTCCTACTCGGGGACCCCTGTTTAAAAGGGTACCGCTTTTAGAACCTTTTTTAAGTAACAACATGCCCCAGTATACTGTTTTAAAAAGCCTTCTAGCATAAAAGAAGCCTTTAAATCTTAATTTATTTTGGCTTTTTCAGATCTACGTAAAGCTCTAGCTAAGTTTAAGAAATTTGGATTGCGTTATTGTCCTCTTGTTTTTAGCGAAAGGATCCATGCTAAAGTACCTCTGTGACATGCACAAACTACAACAGGGATATATTAAAATTCATTAAATGATTATAGATATAGAAGTCCAAACCCTTAATAAATTAAGAAAGAATTTAATTACAGTAAACCTATCAACCTAGCAAATACTAGGTTCAAGAAAAGTAAAACGCTGTATAAGGGAGACCCTCTAGAGCGTATATACGTATGGAGAAGTGTTTACTCACTAGTGTCTAAATAAGGAGCTTAATATGCAGGTTAAATACTAACATTATATTGTTATAATACAAGCCAAGGCAATGCTTAGATTTCTAAAACCGCTTCAAAGCCCGAGAAATAGAGTATTTTAGGAACTCCTTTGGTACTAATAAATTTAAGATAGAAGGTTGCCTGTAATAAACTAGTACTAAATTTTTATGGATGAAAAAAAAAACTCCGACGAAAGCCCCACCTTAACTAGGATTTACTCTTAAGAAAGACCCGGACTTGGCACTAAACTCTGCTAAAAAACCCTACTTACTGCCTTCTACTTTTGTGGAATTCCTCAGAAACCTCTTTGTTTTGTTCTTTTACCTTTTAATAGCTGTCCTGTCATTAGGTCACTAGGATTCATAGCCCCTCTCTTCTGTTTCGAACTCCTACTAAAGTACTCCTATCCTATAGGCTATAGAGTTTGGAATTGAGGCTTTTTATAACGTGTGCTCTAACTCTTTAAAACTTGGAAGTTCCGAGACTACGACTGAACTTTGACTCTTCATTAGCCGCCTTGAAAAATAAGGAAGAAATTCCAGTACAGCAATAATGCGTAGTTTTCTTTATAAGCTGCGAGTCGCAATACCCCTACAAATTCCCTTTTTTAACAAAGCTAATACGGTGATTCACTATTGATGTTAATAAAATAGCCAATAAAAAGACAAAGCAGGAACCCTTTTGACAAAAATGTGGAGACTCGTAGAATCATAACTTTTTTGGATCGAGAAAGAGGTGTTACTCAGAGTATAATACATAAAACTTCTCCTAACTTTGTAAATAAAAGACTGTGGCTCTTAAGATACGTTTCGAGAAATTTTAGTTGCCTTTAGACACAAACTCTGTTAACTAGCCCTTGTTTTTGAAGTGCACACTTTTGAAGGTTTGGAAGTAGAAACTTTTCTTAAAAGTTCAAAACAGGAATTCTCTCACACGCTGATTGATGAGTCGTAGTTTTAAGCGCTGGTTCAATACAATAATAAGGAAGAAAGCCGCCTTGGTCCCACAGTTTCCTCACGGCTGGTCTCCCTCAGCATCCACCCCACATGCTGCTTGGTACATCTTAATTACATTAC